>CM060950.1:47216069-47323569 GCA_030765055.1 Mantis religiosa | reverse complement strand
GCGAGCAATGTCTCACCAATTCAAGAATATAAATACGAGCTTTCTGGAGGTGTTGCCAAAATAAGAACTAATATGGTTGATTATTCATTCCACGAAGAGATTTACTTTGTCTGTTGTCATCTTCCTTCCCATTCAAAAAACTGGTTAATATACGTAATCAATAAATATGGAAGTCAAGCGTTTAGTCCTACAGCCGTCGAAAGGACAATATGCCCAATTTCTCAGACTAGAATTTTCTGAAAGTTGTCCTACATTGGTTTTTGCTTTCTCTGTCACTTACTCACCGTAAGTAAATGAAGCTTTGAATGCGAACTTAAATGTGTTGAGCACACTTGAATCGTAATAAGGACTATTTTAGGAAAAGTTTTACATTTGAGTTAAGTAACTCAAAAGCAAAGCACAAGCTACACACCGAATTTCATTCCTAAATCAGGTATTTTTAACGTTGCCAGGCCAAGTGTTCGGGATATTTCTTTCATATCAAACAGTCGTTTACGAGGAAATGATGTTTCCGAAAAAGTAGTAAGCAGCATAATCTGTTTGCATTGTTTTCTCACAAGGTCCTCGAATGGTATTACTTAAAATATATACTCGAGATGTTCTAATATGAATAAAATGTATATCTTGAATTTACATCAGTAAGTAGATATTAAAACCTTCTTCGTTCTTAGTGAAATCTTCGAAAACCTGAGTAATACACACTTATTATGTATATAAGTTAAGATGTAGTTTATATGAAGTTACCATTGCTGAAATAGTTGCTGGATTTTGTAGGAACGTTTGCATATTTTAAGCACTGCTGTTTGAAGGCCTGGGGAACGTACGAGAAAATGTTCAAAAAATCTAATTTTGTTATTGTTTTGTAAAATAGTATATAGTGTTAGCTATCAAACACCAAAATATTATGACTGTACGTGGTATGTACCTTTAAAAAATTAAATGCCCTAGAGTTGCATAGTAGCAACACATGGTCTTCCATCAGCTGTCTTGGAATCTATAAAGCCCACCTACCAATTCTTAGCACACCCAGTCTTTCTAAAAAATGTCTCTATGGAGAGACACAAAACCCAAATGAAAGCCTCAACAGTTTGATATGGAAAAGGTATCCCAAAACATTATTTGTGTCTTCCATAGTGGTGAAAATTGCTACATTGCTACATGTTGGCAGAAAGAAAGTTATGCACCAGTTAGGGTATCAACCTGGTGTGTTTATGGATACAATTTTGCAGAGTATCGACAACATTCGCATCGCTGGTGCAGAAAGAGTTGTGAAATTAATGGAGAAAGAAGCAAAACAGCAGAGGAATTTAAAAAGAAAGGCTGAAAAATACCAGAATTAGGATACAGACTATGGATATGGGAAGTTCGGACTTAAAATTAAAAGGCAAACTGAATAATACTTATTGTATTCATATTTGCCTTTCCCCGTAACTTGCATTTTCAACAACTTCAACCCATTTTTCTCTCAAATAATTTAGCACACAGCTTTCTTATGCCACAATGAACATTTTGTTGGTTCTAGAGTTTAAGATTAAGCTCCAGATGGAATGTGATGATACCAAATATATGAAATTACTTTAATTTTTAAAGGATGCATATGATTAACATTTTTTAATTCTATACAGCTTCAATAAGAAATCTAAATACAACAAATTCATTTTTAGTGTATTTTAAAATAACATACCAAATTTCAGAAAGATATATGTGAATTTTGAAAAAAAATGGGCCTAGGTTTGTAAATATCTCTGCATATAGAAAAAAATATGTAGCATTAATTATAAACAATGGAAAATTATGAAAAACGTTTTGCATATTAACCGTACTATCTTATCACTTCTCTAACTTGAAAACTTTGTATGTTATGGCTATTTATTTAAGACTCTGAATATTTGCATACGTCCCCCTTAAGAGGACACTGTTTCATTATTAAGAGTTCAGGCGAGTATTTTGTAATGCCTGTATTTTGTGCTGTTCAAAATTCTATAAACTACTGCAGAAACTTAAAGAATACTAGTCACTTTCCAGACTACAGGTTCAATGACATTCAACATTAATTCCTTCCGTCCTGGCTTTAATGCTTGCATATCGTTATGGCATGATGATGATGATGATGATGATGATTATGGTAGTAGTAGTAACCATCATCATCATCATGATGATCATCGTCATCATCATCTTATAATGTTTTTAACCAGATTTGTATGACAAACATTCTTTGAAGGATTTTAATTGACACGGGTAAAATTTTCACAGGGTTTTAATTTGCGTCATGCACAGAAAGTTGCATATGGGAAGGCCGTGCAGTATCGCCCGGGTTAAGGTCTTTAACTTTACTCTGTCAGTGTGGTGCTTTATCGGAATCTTACTATATTATTTTCTTACCACAAGACATGTTCTATAGATAGTATAATGGAATGATTTTTATTTTTTATTTATAGTACTTTATTACATCGAAAGCAAAAAAGCTCGAATTTTAAGGCTTGTAGAAAGTGTCTTGCAGTATCGGCCCCTGCCTTTTCTCTTACAATATAGATTGTCACTGACACATTGCACTGCCACATATAGAACAATAGTAAAATACAAAGTTTGCAAATCTAGCGCTGCTACAGGCCTCAAAATATTTTCAGTGCGCTAAGAGCTACACTAACCACCATCAAGCACTCAGAGCAGACACAGAACTGAAGAGAGGAAGAATATATCCGACTATAGCGCACGTGGGTGCTTACTGGAAACTTCTATCACATGGAGGCGAAAAGGAAAATCTAGTGGTGTAGATAGATCAAAATTTTTAATCGATTAACCATGTTACTTGAATCGATTAATCTATCGAATAATCGAGATTTTATCTGTTCGAAAATTAGGTGTAAGGTTTATATAAAGTACTTTTATATTCTATATATTTAATTATTTATGAAACTTTTAAATATTTAGATTCAAAATTTGTGTTTGCATCAAGTGCACATGCTTTATATATGTATTGAATTATGTCTGCAATGTTTTTGTAAGTAATTCTTTAGTAAAGTGTTATATCAATAGCTACTAAGATTTGTGAGACTGGCATGCAAATAATAGTTTACTTGAAGACTTATCTGGTCACTGTTCTTTTGTCCTAGGTTTTAAACATGTAAGTGCATTCACATGCTTTGAATTAAGTGCCGCTCTTCGTTTGGTGACAATAAGTCTCAATATTCTCAATACCCAAATACGTCAATTCCGTTCCTTAATTTCTATTGGTCGCCAACTTCTCGATTTAAGTAAATACATAAAAGAGTTATTAAACGTTTCGAACTTACATTCCGATGTCATCCTTACATGCATTATACACCCAGGCATAGCCTGAGACAGGACTCAACTCGTAGCGTAGAGGGTAGCGAGTCTGCCTCACGTTTAAGAGGTCCCTAATTCGAATCTCGGTCAGGGTATATTACCTGTATAAGGTTTTTTTCCAGGGTTTCCCTTATCCTGAAAGACGAATGTTGGGTAACTCTAAACTCTATGGACCCTGGGCCCATTTGAGCATCATTTCACCCATTCCATTTATCGTCCGATATGACTTAACCTTGGAGGACGTAAATTACACAAAAAGAGGACTCAGCTGGAGATTGAAGCAAGATCACCGCTACAAATTGACCCAACATCATTGCTCCTTACTTCTCTCCGCTGAAGTACGCAACAGACATCCTTCTTCAAATAAAATTGGCGTAGTATCATTGAGGCAGATAGCACCGCTTCAAAGTACTCAAAATTCCTGTGAAATGAAGGGGACTTACAGGTTATATTCAAAGAACCCTATATAATATATATTTTATTTGTTGTATAAGCATATTGAATATATGATCTTTTAAACAAAACTGTTAGTCATGTTTGGAAAATAGAAACTAACAGAAATATTTTCCGTGTGAAGATGTTGCGGGATTTAGTTGAACATCTTCGTGCCGTATCCTTGAGGGTTAATGAACTTGAATAACAAATTTAGTCTTTATTAAAAACAACGTTTTGCAGTTAGAAAGACAGATATAAATATGAGCACGTAGAGCTTGCCCGCCTCGGTACCGTAGATGGTAGCATATCTGCCTCACGTTCAAGAGGTCCCGAGTTCATATCTCGATCAGGGTGAGTTACCTGGATAAGGTTTTTTCCTTGGTTTTCCCTTATCCTGATAGACGAATGTCGGGTAACTCTAAGCTCCATGGGCCCCGGACGCATTGGGCATTATTTCACCCATTTCATTCATCGTCCGGTATGAATAAATGCTGGAGGACGTTAATTAAAAAAAAAACACGTAGCGCTTTATCTAAAAATATTGTGTGTGTGTGTGTGTGTGTGTGTGTGTGTGTGTGTGTGTGTGTGTGTGTGTGTGTGTGTGTGTGTGTTTAGCGCATTATTACAAACATGGCTGATTTTCAATGACTCTCAAACCAAAAGAATAAATGGGGTAGCTTAGCACAGTTTAAAGATGGGTTTTTTGAGAAGAGAGAGTTTCATATCGTGTTCATATCGTTAATTTTATGTCTGATTTCGCTAACATTATCAAGGAGTTTTTTTTTTGTATAATTGTGTCAAAATTTGCTACACCTATGTTTCATAATCTAACAAAAATAAGAAGGCTGGCCTCTGTAGCGTAGGTGGTAACGTATCTGCCTCTCGGTCAGGATGAGTTATCTGAATAAGTTTTTTTCTGGGTTTTTCCTCATCCTGAAACATGGTTGTAGCCCATACTGAAAGATGAATGTATCATATTCTCAACCCTGTATCATAATTGCTGTTTATCTCTCTGGTCGAAATATTATACGTTTATACTACTGCCCGCCTCGGTTGCGTAGATGGTAGCCTGTCTGCCTCACGTTCAACAGGTCCCGAGTTCGAATCTCGGTCAGGGTGAGTTACTTGGATAAAGTTCTTTCCGGGGTTCTCCCTTATCCTGAACTCTGAATGTCCGGTAACTCTAAGCTCTTTGGACCCTGGGCTCATTTGAGCGTCATTTCACCCATTCCATTCATCGTCCGATATGACTTAACGTTTGAGGACGTAAATTACAACAACAACAACAACAGCAACAACAAAAAGGTATAAATCTGCTGTTCATTCACGATATTGTGCCAACAGAATGAAATTTCAGAAAGTCGGAATCTGACATTGAAAGTTTCAAATCCGTTTGCATTTTATGAATGTGCTATTATAGCTTACGAATAATGGAGAAAATGACATTTTTTCCTTAAAATGCTGAAAATTAGTTTACTTTGTTACATTTAACTATACGTTATTTGAAATACCCAGCACATAGCAATTACAGTGACTTTGATGTTTCCAAAAAAGTAGTGAACAGCTTAATTTGTGATACCGAAATTAAGAATTGCCATGTATAAAGAATCGTAGTGGATTTCAGAGGAGTCTTGTATGTTTGTTACGACACGAACAGGTGCAGTTGGTTGAGTTGTTATAACAAAAGAAATGTAAGAAAGAGTGTCCTTAGCAGATTTCTAAAGGATGGCACTTACCTTTGTGAATAGGGCATTCTTCGGTCCCTAATAATGACAATGGACAAGATTGTCACAAAGGGAATCTTTGGTTGAATAAGGGGCTTCCAGAAAGTGAAAGCGATACACCCACGTGCAGCTGTGGACATCAGTCCGAGGCGTGAGGCCGATTAGGGCAGTCAACTTCTGCTGTCTTGGGCCAGGCAGACCAGAAGTGATCGAGTAATAAGCATTCCGCCTTCAGTAAATTTAAACAGTGATATTGGAAATCCTTGGTCGGAAACTTCGAGTTTAATGTAATAATAAAAGAAGCAATCATTAAAGCAGTTTGAAAAGGGCATTCCAGTGTCATTAAAACTATTCTTCTCACACATATCCACGCATACCCTGTGAGAAACCTCATTGCTTAATCCTGAGCTAAACACTATTATTTTCAAACTTTCCCGTAAAGGTGGAACTATTTGCTCACCAATATATTATTGCTTCATTTGTTTGTTTGACATTAACTGGCATAGGTTTTACTAGTCTGACGGAGTCTCCGGGATCACAGCACCTCATATGATCAATGGATCATTTAGTTTTCCAACATCATTTTTGAAACGAAGGCATGAATGAGAAGCCCAAAGGGTGGCCACATCTGGACGACAATGTGCGCTAGTAAATGTGCTGTAGCAAAACTGGGATCTTTGACTACTCCCTACGTTAGACACTTCCCAGGTGTAGATGAGACAGTCTCAGGGAGAGCTACAGCTGTTTCTTCAAATCCTAGGGGCAGATCTCTCCATAGCGCCAATTTCCTGCCCTGTCGCAACACGCCAGCCGCCGTCGCCTAATCCCACAACACAAGAGACAGTCTCAGGGAGAGCTACAGCTGGTTCTTCAAATCTTAGGGGGAGATCTCTCCATAGCGCAAATTCCCTGCCCTTTCGCAACACGACAAACGCCGTCGCCTAATCCTACAACGCTTAAACAGATGAGATGCAAGGAAATTATAGGAACAGGAAGCCCTACATTGCAAATTCATTGTAGAAGGATGGCCACCTCAGCATTTGGCTACCAAACGCGGTATACAACAAGTGAAATCTTGTCGGTGGCCCACCCGACGAAAATGGAACCTCGAGACCTTCCGAAAGTGAGCCTTACACATTGCTGTGGAGACTCAATATTAATTTGTGTACCACTAAATTCTGAATGTCTTTATGATTTCTGCTCAAAAGCACTGCTGGTTGATGACCATTTTAAGCTGAATGTAATGCAAGTATCATAAGTTACAAATAAATGCTTTAATGAAGGAAGTAGCTATATTAATGTTTCACATTCTATTTTCGTTTCTATGATGTAATTTCCAAGTGAAACAGTTTTGGCACGTATCCATTTCAGAGGCTGACTTCCGTCGGAAAACAGATTCATAATGTTTAGTTCCATATTGCAGCCACTTTCAGCACCCCTACTAATAATGTAATTCACTAATTCACTTCAGCCATTTTCTGCCAAAACGATAAGTGTGTTAGTAGCAAGCCTTGCCAAAAGCACACAAAAAACGCATTTTGCATATTGGAAAGTGGTAGACCCACAATGTGCAGAAGCAGTCGTCGAGAAAATAACACAGTAGCTGCTTGAAAATAAAAATAAATCCACAGAGGCTTGTTAATTTTTAAACAGCTAACTATGAATTATTTCCAATTGCCCTTCTTAAAATCTGCATCCTAATCTGTTTTTCGTTTACTCCTTCCGGTATCTTCCTTCCTCCTAGGATTCTTCGTCCATTGCTTTTAGAAGCTCCTTAAGGACTGTTAAAGAAAGAAAAATGATGCAACAATGGATGAGAGCAAACTACTTGCTGCGATACACACTAGAAAGAATGGTAAACGAGCTTAACACTCAGGGGGGGTGGGAACATTTCAGATAACACCAATTATTACAAATGATTTATCTGTAAGACAAGGAAAGGGGGAAAGGATGAAGGAACCATGTATATAGTTTGGGCCTATTTCGTCACTTTGCCTCATCTGAATGTTTTGAATAAAGGTACAGCATTTCTCTTGAATATCGCGACTGGTAGCTAAGTTACTGCACATGAGTCACAGTTAAGAACCCATAATCATCAACCACAAATTCCTCTTTGAAACCAGCACCGATCGGTCGCACTTGCAAGATAACAAAGTTCGTTCCATTGCTTTGAGTTCACATAATTCCAATGGAACAACAAAGTGTGATTATGCTAATTCATGACTTTTAGCGTGTGCTCCAATTTGGGTCTGGAATTATTGGTTGGTGATCCTTTTGGTGCGGTATGGCAGGATGGATTGTTTGACTTTACGGTTGAGGTAAAAGGATTGTGTTGTGGTGTGGGGATGTTCGTTTAGGATTATGTATTGTTGAGCAGGTATCTTTCTCAGGGTCCAGCAGTTCTCACCAGTCAATGAAAAGTCCTGTTTCAATTTCCAGACCTGTTTATTCACACTTTGTTTTCCTCACTCGCTATCACACTCGTGCGTCGCCTTGTCTTCTTCTTCTTCTTCTTCTTCTTCTTCTTCTTCTTCTTCTTCTTCTTCTTCTTCTTCTTCTTCTTCTTCTTCTTCTTCTTCTTCTTCTTCTTCTTCTTCTTCTTCTTCTTCTTCTTCTTCTTCTTCTTCTTCTTCTTCTTCTTCTTCTTCTTCTTCTTCTTCTTCTTCTTCTTCTTCTTCTTCTTCTTCTTCTTCTTCTTCTTCTTCTTCTTCTTCTTCTTCTTCTTCTTCTTCTTCTTTCTTCTTCTTCTTCTTCTTCTTCTTCTTCTTCTTCTTCTTCTTCTTCTTCTTCTTCTTCTTCTTCTTCTTCTTTTCTTCTTCTTCTTCTTTTCTTCTTCTTCTTCTTTTCTTCTTCTTCTTCTTTTCTTCTTCTTCTTCTTCTTCTTCTTCTTCTTCTTTTCTTCTTCTTCTTCTTCATCTTCTTCTTCTTCTTCTTCACTCCAAGGGCTAGGCAGTGTTGCCTGTTCCGGCTTGAAACATGTCTGATCATCGTTTTCGTCGTCCTCCCGGATGTCTCTTTCCCCTAGGTTTCTAGTTTATAACTATTCTTGGGATCCTATGTCTCGGCATTCTCTCAATATGCTCTCTCCATTCATTTCTATAATTTATTATTTTTTCTTCTAAAGAACTTATTTCTAAATCTTCTCTTATTTTTTTATTTGGAATTTTATCTAAAGGAGTACATCCCTTTACTGCTCTTAAAAATCTCATTTCGGCAGCCTGTATCTCTTTTTTGTCTGCCTTAGTTAATGTCCATGTTTCAGAACCAAAAAGAAACGCAGGCACAGCCATTACTTTATAAAATTTCATCCGTGTTTCTTTTCTGGTTTTAGTTTTTAGGCTTCTATTTATTATGCCGCATATTTGTTGAAATATTGGTAACTTATTTTTAAAATCATTTTCATATTTATAACTGACATATGTTCCCAAATATTTAAAACCCGTAACTTGCTCTAAGATAATATCATCAATTACTCTTTTGGTTCTAATAGTGTCTTTACCTCGAAACGCCATTGTTTTTCTTTTATTTGTGGAAATTTTGAAATTATAATTCTTACATAACTTCTGTAAAATATATACTGTTCTTTGCAGCTCATCTTCAGTTTTACTTATAATTATTTGGTCATCCGCAAATAGCATCGTCTTAAGAATAAAATTTGGTGCAAAATGAATGCCTCCGTTAATTTTAAACATCCACTCTCTAATCAGATTATGTATATAAATTATGAATAAGATAGGAGACAAACTGCAACCTTGTCTTACACCTTGATTTGTATGTATCCATTTACTATACATTCCAATTCCAATATGTATGCTGATTGTTGTATCCTTATATATAGATTTTAGAACTTTAATGAGATGATTTGGGTAGCCTCTTCAAATCATGATTTCCCACAATTTTTTCCCTATTTACACGATCAAACGCTTTTTCATAATCATAAAAGCTATATGTGTTTCCAGATTAAATTCTCTTCTTTTTTCTATTATCTTCTTAACTGTAAAGGTAGCATCTGTACAGGATCGTCCTCTTCTAAAACCATTTTGTTCTTCTAAAAGTAGAACAACTGTAATAGTTTGTAACCTTTTACTTAAGATTCTTGCATATAATTTATATCCTGTGTTTAAAGTACTTATTCCCCTATAATTCTCATATCTGTTTCGAGCACCTTTCTTAAAAATAGATATAATTCGAGCATGTGTCTAGGATCTTGGGATTTGGCATCCATTCCAACAGCTATTAATTAAATTCAAAATTCTTTGATTTAGTATCGGTCCACCATATTTCAATAATTCTGCATTTATTGCATCTTCTCCTGTGGCCTTCCTATTCTTCATTTCTTTTAATGCCGTTTCTAATTCTTCTGAAGTAATTGGATCTACATTTCCGCATATAAGGTCATGGTTTTCTTCTTCTTCTTCCAAAGAGTTATTATACCACAAATATAACTCCGCTGCCATCTCAGCATCAGATGCTAGACCTAATCCACATCTTTCAAATCACACGTCTTCTCCCCTTCGTTGTAAACACCAGAGTGACGCTTTCCTTGCTGTCCTACCCTCAGTATCTTTTCGGAGGTTTCTTTGTCTATTTGAACCCCTTTTTCTATTCCTTCTGTATTTCACGCCTATCACATGGTTTACGCTGCATTTTATTGGGAGGATTTATTTCCTCGATTCTATCTTATTGGTCATTTCCATTCACCTTATCCTATGCGGCAGAGATGGATCCACCCCCAAGGGTTGTATGACCCCTTGGCGTCATAATGGTACTGCTTCCTGTAAATGCACATGAGAAATACCTATTTCTCTATCTTTGTTTTTATTGGTATCTTCGATTAGTATCTATCTTGAAGGTTTCTTTTGGTATAGCGGATAGTTAAAGCACATTCCTTTTATTATGTCATTTTAACATTAATTACCTAATATGTAGATGATTAAGTAAGCATATTTGTTATATTATGTTGTTTTCATTCGAACTTAAGTAAGACTGTTATAAATGATTTCATTAAATATCAAACATTTCTACGAAAATAGGGGAGGGGGGGGAGTCTCTGGTGAGGAAACGCCTGTATCAAAGTTAAAACCACAGTGTGAAGTAACAATTTCGGAAAAATGGCACACAGTTTGCTCTGCAGTGAACCTTACTTCGTCCAGAAAGCGTGATGAACAAACACTGTTAAGGATTTTGACTGGACTTATCCAGATCATTCTCTGGATGATAAAATGAAATGTGTAGTGTTTAACGCCCGCTTTTACTACATACGGCACCGCAGGCGATGACACTAATGATACATGAAGATGGAGCACCGGTGGAATGAGATGGCGGGGACACCGGAGATCCCGGAGAAAACCCGCTCCAGCGCCGTGTTGTCAATCACAAATCTCACTTTGCGGTCGCCTGGGATCGAACCTGGGCCGCCTTGGTGAGAGCCAAGGGGTCTAATCACTGAGCCACTGCGCGGCTCTCTCTGGTATAATGACTGAGATATTGACATTCTTACAATTTAATAAGTTCTCCCTCCCAAAATGCTCAGATTAAAGCATGTTTGTTTAAACTTTATAGGTATTCCGGTATTCCATAACTAAAAACACGATCACACTGGTGCTCAGTACTTTTTTACTTGCTTTGTAATTTATTCCGAAATTTCATTTATTACATTACTAAAATATCCAACACCCAGGGAGAAAGCAGTATAACTGGGAAAACTGTTATAATCTGGCGATTTGGTGTTATAAGATGTCGGAGTAGATAGCACATAGGAGGCACCATAACCCGGGATAATACCTTAAATAGGCCATATAAGATCTTTTTTGCTTCAAGCGTGAGCTCTAGGAGGGAGAGATAAACGTGGGGATCCGAAGGTGAACCAGATCCGGTCTATGAAGTGCATAGACACACGGTGTCCCTAAGGTTCCTAATGGAGTAAGCACATCCTGACTAGCAACATCTACTAGCCCTCGAACCCCTCATGTGTCTTTGAGGCCTAGTAATGCCCTCAGCAGCACTTTACCAAACCCGTCCAACCGTTACTTCGTCTGTACTTCTATACTTTATCGGACGCTGCTGAAAATTGCGTCATTAACTGTTGGCTATATGTAATACAACTTAAGATGTACACATTGAAGACAGATAATTATTTATTTCGTTATACCAAGTAGAATATTGTTATACGCACTTTCTTCTTGAGCGACCGGCAAACTTTCCGGAGTAGTAACGTTATCCAATCCTGTTCTTTACTACACCAATAAGCGAAGTTTCTCTGCGTCATTCGAGCATTCTGGCGCTGTGGCAACGTGTACGACTCTCATTCGGGAGGTCCCGGATTCGAACCCAGGTGACCGCCTACTCTGACTTATGAACATTTCGTGGTTTTCCAGGGTGAATAGGGAAATGCTGGGATGATTTCTCTTATATCACAACTTTCCTATATCTATCATCACCTTCATTGTCACCTGTTTCATCGTTGTAGGATCAGATTCGAACCTAGGCGACCAGCTACTCCGACTTAAGAACATTTCGTGGTTTTCCAGGGTGAATAGGGAAATGCTGGGGTGATTTATCTTACACCACAAATTTCCTATATTCATCATCCCCTTCATTGTCACCTGTTTCATGTAGTAGGATCAGACGACGTTCTTTCTGATTGCAATTTGGTGGTGAATGCGTGCCTTTCAGACGTTTCTTGCCTAGGTGTCGTTAGGGACTGCCATATCAGGACCAGCTAAACCAGGGGTGCCGTCGGAAGATATTTACTTGTGGGTGGCTCCAATGGTGTCAGATGCGTGTCTGCCTCACGTTCCAGAGGTCCCGATTTCGAATCTCGGTCAGGGCGAGTTACCTGGATAAGGTTTGTCCGGGGTTTTCCCTTATCCTGAAAGACGAATGTCGGGTAGCTCTAAGCTCCATGGACCGCGGGCTCATTTGAGCACCACTTCACCCATTTCATTCATCGTCCAATATGACTAACGTTGGAGGACGTAAATTACACAAAAATAAAAGCTTTCGAATTGGAAAGATTGGGTACTCATCCACACCTGCGACCGCCTTTTATTCGGGTCTAGTCGGTCTTCGGATCTCTCCACTTATTCCTCCTTCCCAAAAGTCCCAATAGGAGCAAAAAGGGCTACCTGCAGTATTCTTCTCCCCTTTCGTCCAACCTGTAACTATTACCTTCTGTATCTCATTCTTAGATTATTAGCACTGGCACCTGTATGCTAACTTTACATTTAAGTAATAGAATGATATGATATTAATGAACTCAGTAAAATTGTAGCATGTGCTGTATTTCATAAACGTTACAACAGGATGCTTTTTTTTTTTCAGAAAAGAGATGTGCTGGAGTCTGCTGGAGGAGCTCCTTGAGGACCTTAACCATGCGGCTCTCACTTACACCAGGCATGAAAACCCATTTCGGTGCTTAAATAGTAGTTTCAGGCCAACTTATAGATTAAAATCAATAGTTTTACATCCTTATTTGCATTTCAGCACACTATTTTCTATTAAGTGTTCACAAAACCACGTATTTAGTATTTAAGCCTCTCAAGATCTTATGTTATGTACCTCAATTGTTACTTCTACATATTTTTCAGTATGTATTGTTCATCGTAGTTTTTATGAGCAAGACCCGCCTTCTGGTGATACTTCATCCTTTAATTTTTGGGCCATAGCGCTGCTAACATTCACATAATTCTTTATCTTGGACCCCAGATTATGAAAATGATATTTATTGAGCCATTTTGGCCTCTTCGTGCCACTTTCTAATTCAGGGCATTTCAAATTTAACTTCGCGTACTTTATTAATTCTCTTACCCTTTGCATCTTTAGTTAGTCATGTTCTTGCATTTCAATTGAGGATATAAATAGTTTCATGCTACAAGCGTTTTTATAAGGATAACTGCAAACATAGGAGATCTCACAGTTTATCTAAGAAATAAGGGAAGCTTTGTACATACTTTACTCAAATTCTTGGATAAAATCGCTTTCCTATTTAATAATTAGTCTGAATTAGGTTGTTTGTGCGGTGATAGATGGCTTTAACCAGGATAGTCAATCAGTCATATTTACAGTAATGAATTGATGTCCCAATCGATGGATCGCATAGGTCAGTTTTCCTGTTTTCACATACAGTCAGACTGCTATTGCACTTATCCTTGTGTGGTGCCAATGGCTGTGATTTTCCTATCATTTGCTATACGTTTTGCATAATTTGTGAACTCAAGAGAGCTAATGCATTATTTATTCTATATATACTTCAAAAACGTAGTCCTTTATGGTCTAAGGGTAATGGCTTAGCCTATACCTCCCGAGAGTGGTTTCAAACCCGACGGAGGACGATGGGTGTCTTCCGGCGTAACAGTCTTCAAAAGGAAAGTGAAGTGTTAAAAGCGTCCATGATAAAAACTTCTGTTTTGCCCTCAAATATAGATTCCTTAACCTTCTTTTCATCTTTTCATGTTCTTCAGCAAACAGATAATCTTATGTATGCTTAACTTCTAAACTATTTCGTCATTATTCTCAAAACTATTACTGGAAATTAATTGTTCTTTCACACTAGCCGTGTGTAGGACGCACTATGAAAGGGTAGAGCCAGACTGAAAAATTCAATGCCATAGCCGGGATTTGAATCACGGATCTTCTGGTTTCCGTCCAGCCGCTCTAACCATTTGAGCTACTATGGCCAACATGCCGACATGACATTAAATTCTCCAACTGACTCGTGTTTCTCCCGGTAAACCACTAGGAGTTCTCATAAATACATGAAACAACTACCTTAATGGCGACTTACAACATGTAAGTACTTAAGGCCCGGGCTTTTATAGTTCGGACCACTATTAAACACAAATCAGTTGGAGGCTTTAATGTCATGTCAGCATGTTGGCCATAGTAGCTCAAATGGTTAGAGCGGATGGACGGAGACCAGAAGATCCGTGATTCAAATCCCGGCTATGGCATTGAATTTTTCCGTCTGTGCGTCCTACACACGGCTAGTGTGAAAGAACAATTAATTTTCATTAATTTTACCTAATAGTGGTCCGAACTATAAAGCCCGGGCCTTAAAGTACTTACAGCATAGTAAGTCGCCATTAAGGTAGTTGTCTCATGTGTTTACGAGAACTCCTAGTGGTTTACCGGGAGAAACATGAGTCAGTTGGAGATTTTAATGTCATGTCGGCATGTTGGCCATAGAAGCTCAAATGATTAAGGCGGCTGGACAGAAACCAGAAGATCCGTGGTTCAAATCCCGGCTATGGCATTGAATTTTTCAGTCTGGCTCTACCCTTTCAAAACTATTACTGTCTCTATTTGTGTAGCACACCTATTTGTGTAGCACACGAGTCAGTTGAAGAATTTAATGTCATGTCAGCATGTTGGCCATAGTAGCTCAAATTGTTAGAGCGGCTGGACGGAGACCAGAAGATCCGTGATTCAAATCCCGGCTATGGCATTGAATTTTTCAGTCTGTGCGTCCTACACACGGCTAGTGTGAAAGAACAATTCATTTCCATTAATTGTACCTAATAGTGGTCCGAACTATAAAAGCCCGGGCCTTAAGTACTTAAATGTTGTAAGTCGCCATTAAGGCAGTTGGCTCATGTGTTTATGAGAACTCCTAGTGGTTTACCGGGAGAAACACGAGTCAGTTGCAGATTTCAATGTCATGTCGGCATGTTGGCTATAGTAGCTCAAATGATTAGAGCGGCTGGACAGAAACCAGAAGCTCCGTGGTTCAAATCCCGGCTATGGCATTGAATTTTTCAGTCTGGCTCTAACCTTTCAAAACTATAACTGTTTCTATTTGTGTAGCAGCATGTTAATATTGCTATAAATATATGTATGACTTTCTGTACATAACTTTTAAATTAAACTCAGTTTTCTATCATTTTTAAAATTATGTCATAATTTAATCAGTTCACATTCATTTTATGGATCATTTTTTCAAACATATTTAGGTCAACAATCGAGGATTTATGAATGAGCAGACTTTACTGTGTAGATGTCAGCAACTAAGAGTAAAGGATATGACAACATGCTCTGTCTTGTGATGTCTGATGATGCATAGAACACCACTAGCCGTTACCTAATTGCTAATTTGGAAAGGAGTTTGTGCGGCAGCCATTACCGGGTAACGATGCCTCAATCGCCGGCACACTTGGCAGAGCGCGATCGCGTGAATTGAGATTTGGAACTGGTTTCAGCAGTTGGCTGGCTGCATCTCCCACGCTTCATATTCGCGAATGCCACAAATAGAAGCAACGATTAATATCTACAGGAGTATGGAAAACTATAGATTAACTATGAATAGCATTTTGACAGCATCAAGCCATTTCGTCATTTGGATCTATATTCACATTTACATTTTCCAGTGCAAGAACAGCTGGAAGTATTTCCTTCGGTTGTCACTTGAAGTTGTGCAATTATAAATGCGGTGCTGTATTTATAACAAACACTGGATGCTGAAAATGTTTCCAAATATATCCTTAGATATCACCTTCACTGCAAGACCAAGTAGGCTCAGAATGGATATTTCTGTCTGTCATGAGCTTCTTCTTCATTCTCGATTTTATGTGCATAATTTATTAACTCTCTCTGAACCATAGGGGAGAAAATTAAGTTCTGAAATGTCAGACGGACTGGCATTTTACAGCAGAAAAGTTCTTCTTTTATACAATAATATCATTTTACAGAAGATGGGAACTTTTTTTCTTTAATTATATACTTTATTTGTTAAACTTTGACATACAGTCGTATAAATAACCAGCGGATCATGTTATTAACATCGAAGTAGCTATATTACATTGCTTGCAACATTTTAAAGTTTGATTTATCCAACTTTAGTGATCGTTTATATCAGGATAAAGCATTTAAAAAAGCTATTCATAATATAAATGAAAAGTCAAATTCTTACATATGTGCAAAGAAAGAAAATATATGGCTTGAAGCCTATTTAACAGTGGTACTAACTAATCTCTCCCGAAAAGATAAATTAAAACTTATTTCTCTATTCTAATGAACTTGGTTCAGAACTCAGTACAGTGACTACGACTATGTCAATGTTTGGTGAGGAGACTCAGCAGCATCTCCATCTATACAACCTATTTTATTCCTATTCCCCTGATTAGGCATCTACCAGGAGGGAGGGGTGATATATGAATAAAGTAAGAGTGGTTGGATTTAAGCAGAGGCAACGGCAGAGGGCAGGAGGGTCTATATAGATACAGATAGCGATTTAAATTCCCCATTTGCTTACACATTTTCTGCTTGGAGGGGCAATAAGCAGCCTCCTGACCACTAACAACCTAAAGCAAAATAAAGAAACCCTAAAAAAACATCCAAAAACTTTCCTACCTGCGGTACAACCCTATTAAGGGGGGCACCCAGTAAAATCATTCTGGCTTACTACAGCCTACCAGCAGTGACGGACGGACGGACCGACGGACGGACGGACGGACAGACACACGGACACATCTTCTGGGGGCCCAGGCACTAGAGACTTCCCCCGATCCGGAAGACAAACATTGAGGATTGACAGTGAGTAAATTCCATGTCATGGACGCCGAAACTCCCGCCAAGTAGGATGAAATGAAATGTAAAATGTGAAGCGAGGAGAAATGGAGATATTTGTAATTTACGTCCACCAACGTTAAGTCATATTGGGGGATATAATTATTCTTTCCAACATTCGCCCCAAAATAGGAAGACCGTCTAATCCCCCCTTCTCTCTCTCTCTCTCTCTCTCTCTCTCTCTCTCTCTCTCTCTCTCTCTCTCTCTCTCTCTCTCTCTCTCTCTCTCTCTCTCTCTCTCTCTCTCTCGTAATTTACGTCCTCCAACGTTAAGTCATATCGGACGGTGAATGAATTGAGTGAAATGATGCCCGAATGAGTTCAGGGTCCATGGAGCTTAGTTACCCGGCATTCATCTTGAAGGATACGGGAAAACCCCAGACAAATCTTATCCAGGTAACTCACCCTGACTGAGATTCGAACTCGGGACCTTTTGAACGTTAGGCAGACCCGCTACTATCTACGCTACCGAGTCGGGCACATAATCTCCATTAAAGGTACACTCCAATTACACAAATTCCCCATTTCAGTTTGAAATTCAGTTCAGTTCGGGCATATTCCCACTGCACTACAATTAAGCTATCCACAAACTTATTGTATTTTGCTTTTCTAGGTTCTTCTTATATGCAATAAGTAAGGGAAGTATAGTATTCTACCTGAAGTTTCGACGTTCGAATATCTCTAGAAATCACACGCTTCAAGCTTCTTTGAATAAAAAAATAAAAGTATTTTTTAAAAAAGTTTTGTTTGCGTTTGTCTATAAACAACATAACTCAAAACCGAAATGTCAGTTAAACAGAAAATCTGTTATTTCAATTCAGCATGTTCCAAGGGTGCAACACGAAGAGATTAAAGAAAATTTTCTCACTCCAGACTACTCTTTATATGAAACACTTTTAGAACATTTCGATTTTCACAAAAAATGGCTCTGATGACTGATTAAAGTAGCACATGTTTAAGATATTTTCATGACAAATGCAATGCATATGTTGAAATTTCCTGGAATAGCCACCGAAGTCTGCCACATCCAAAAACACATGCATGACTATAAACTGTACATTTTATTAAAACATAATTTATGTCAAATAATTTTTTATAGTGTAACATTTCCAAGATATAGACACTGTCGTTTTTTAGAAAAACACTTATTTTAAATGTGTTCTGAGAAGTAATTAACTAATTTTCAGAGTATAGAACCATTAGATTCCATGGTCTTGATCCATCGTTCAGGGAGGTTTATTATCCCACGAAGGTACCAGTCTCTGGCTTTTGATGTAAAGAATTCGGTGACAACCACTTGCACTGCTTCAATGTTGTCAAAATTTCTTCCATGTATAAAAAGGACCATGGATCGAAAAAGATGTTAATACGTTGGTGCGAGATCAGGGCTGTATGCTGGGTGTGGTAGCAGTTCAATTTCTCCCAATTCTTCAAATTTTTCCCAGAGTTGTTTATGCATATGAGTTGTTGCATGTCCTTTTGCAATAGAAACTCTATTTCTGTTAACCAATGCTGGGTATCTCCTGTTCAAAATTTCATGAACTTGTTTCAGTTGTTGCGAATAAAGATCCGCGTCAATCGTTTTGATCGCAAAGATCGTTTTCCGTTTGGAAAAAACTCATATGCCCGATTTCACCAGCAATGTTAAGACTTAACACGAGTTTAGCAAATGTTATAACAAAAATTGCATTTCACCAGCAAGTGTTAGCGTAACACTCGTCTTAAATCTCTTGTTAGACTAACAAGCCCAATTTCTGATATTAAGTCCTTAACAATTGTAGATAGTCAAGATGGCGGGCATGAACTCAGCTGTTGATGTCTATTTGCTATATTTAAGACCGTCTAAATGGCATTCATAATAGAGTACGGCCTATGAGA
Source organism: Mantis religiosa (assembly GCA_030765055.1). Taxonomy (NCBI): domain Eukaryota; kingdom Metazoa; phylum Arthropoda; class Insecta; order Mantodea; family Mantidae; genus Mantis; species Mantis religiosa. The sequence goes on along the minus strand of CM060950.1, from coordinate 47,304,643 downwards.
CGAAATGATTTTGAGGAACTATCTGAAAAAAATTGTTTTTGCGGAGGTATAGACTGTCGAAACATGCTGCTATGAAGGCTACCGCGGAAGTACAAGAGAGGTTAGAACATGCATCGAAAGGAATATGGCGATCACGACTTTGCTTCAAGTATTAATAACTTTGCGATTTTATAATTCACTGAATTATGTGGATAACACACTGTCCACCTCCCGTCTTGAAACGTTTAAGTCACTTGTCCTTCGCACCTCGTTTTAAATTTACGTAGTACTGAGTTAGAATATGTATCGAAAAGAATATGCCGATCTCACCTTTGCTTCAAGTATTAATAACTTTGCGATTTTATAATTCACTGAAATATGTGGATAATACACTGTCCACCTCCCGTCTTGAAACGTTTAAGTCACTTGCCCTTCGCACCTCGTTTTAAATTTACGTAGTACTGAGTTAGAATATGTATCGAAAGGAATATGCCGATCTCGTCTTTGCTTCAAGTATTAATAACTCTCCGATTTTATAATTCACTGAATTATGTGGATAATACACTGTTCACCTCCCGTCTTGAAACGTTTAAGGCACTTGTCCTTGGCACCTCGTTTTAAATTTACGTAATACGGACAAGTTGTTTGGCGCTTGTAGTAGTGACACATGCATTTGAATTAAATTCGTTTCCAATATTTTCCCCTTGGTATCTTTCTCTTTTACATTCACCGCATTCATCCTCTTATTTTCCACGATATCCTTACACTTTGTCACTAATTCAACTAACAATCCTTTCTCCATTGATACGAAATTTTTCTCACGGCTTTATTTATGATTTTGTTCACCCGCCATTTTTCAGCTTGTGCAGACGAAAATGAAAACATAAGCGCATCACAGTTCATTCAGAAAATAATACGACTCATCCATAGCCTTCTATAGCTGAGATATTTACAAGTTTCTTGGCGTTAGCACAGGTTTGTTAACATTTTAAGAAAACAGGTTGATGAAATGCATGAAGTGTAACATTAATTTAGCGCTGTGACAATTGTTACGTTACATTTGTTAACGTCGATTTTAACATCTGTTGGTGAAATCGGGTACTAGTGAATCATATCTTCAAAATTTCACCAGTCACACAACATTACTTTGGGACCCAAATGATTTTCTTTAACGATGACTTTCGCAAGTTAACGGGGATGAAGCCACAGTTTCGATACATCAGAGTTTCGGTAATATAACCATTTTTATCACAAGCGACAATTACCCTGGCATATCCATTTTCCATGGGGTCACGGATAAGCTGAAGAAAGATATCCACTCTGGGTCCAGCCTGTTGAAGTGTCAGTTCATGAAGTACAGATCTACAGCTTTTGTATGATTTTCCAATTGTTTTAATGTGGCAATGTATATCTTTTGGTCCACCAGGTTCTTCTGAAAGCCTATGGCTATAATTTTGCGGATTTTTATCGCAAAACTTGGCGTGTATCCTCAATATTCTATACTTTAGGTCTTCCAGAACGTAGTAAATATTAGTGTTTTCGTCTCCATTATTGAAACGTTGGAACCATCTCTGTGCCACACGCTCACTAACGACACCTTCTGCTTTCACTTCACATATTCTTCGAGCTGCGGCAGCAGCTTTATAATCTTGTTTCCAGTAGTGTTATATTAGGACTCCTAAGTTCAGACGCTGTTATCTCTATTTTGTGATTGTTTATAAACAACTGAAGACTGGTACATGCTCACAATGTACGCAACAATAGCTGTGTCATCCTGTCAATAGCATTACCAAATAAAAGAAACTCAATAATATCCCAAAACACCAAAATCAAAAAACCGACTTTACTCAGGAGACCACCTAATACGTATTAACATAAACTAAATGCTCTTGGCTAAGTGTCATTAATACTGTGAAGCAGAAGCTATGACTCAAGCCAATTGTGAGTTTGGTGCTGGTCTAACAGGCAGTTAACCACATAATTAGTGCGACTTTGTGGGTTCATAGAATTAAAGGTTTTGTTTGCAGAAATTTAAAATGCTCTTAAAGTACACCTTGTACTTTGAGACACTTGTACTAAGAGATACTTTGAGAATGAGGTAATGAGGAACAATTAAGTTTTATCTCTCTGTTCTGTGAATATAATGAACCTAACATAAAGAATTATTCATTTAAAAGGTATTCTATTTATTTTTTCTACTTTTATTTACTATTGCCTCAAAAGAACTAAAACATATAACCAATGGAATGTTCGACATTTTCGTAAAACCGTTTTGTCTTTCTAGGAGTTTCAGGAAATGACAAAGGGATCCATCAGTTTGATAAAAACATAGTTATACAAAGTTTTATATATGTATCACATTACAATGCTATAATACTGAAAAGAATTCATGCATTAGGGCCTTATTATTTATGAAAATATCTACACAAATGTTTTTCACACCAGTAAAGTGATTACAGTCACATCACTATGAAGGATAGTAAATGATATAAACAAATACCAACCTAATTTAGATAAGTGGAGTTTGTTCTTAGGTGCAATCATCACAAACATAAGCATATGCTTTTTTTCCCAATCACTGCAAGCTGCATGAGTCCAGTTTTAGCATTTAGAGCACTTGTGCCAGAATTCGTTAATCATTGATATCTTGATATAATATTTCAACCTCTGTTTTCTCTTCTTCTGAAAAACTCAAGCCAATGTTCCTGTTTGCTCTTTTTCCTGCTGTCTTCTTGGTCTTTTTTACATTTTTGTACAATAACTGCTTTGCTTCTTGCTTTTCGTCTTATTTTCTTTCAAGCCATTCTTTTATAGGAGTAGATGTAGGCATAGCAAGTAACGATCTATTAAGGGATATGGTAATGCCTAACACTGGAAGAGCAATCACGAACACTGTTCGCACATTGGTCCACAACAACAACAACAACAACAACAACAACTCCGTGATGAGCATAGAAATTTCGTGATAAACAACCGTTAAATTGTGCTAATAAAAATAATCTATGTTTACACATATAATGCAAAACGATCCCCTTTAACAGTACATAACCTGAAGATGAAAAATCTAATGTAACGAACATGTACTTTGGATTGTTTTTGCAGGCACTGTTATAAGAAAATCGCTGGAAATTATACAACCGACTTAACACAAAGAATACTTAGCTCAAAATGGCTGATTTTTCTCCAGAAATTTCCTAAGGACATTGCGAGATGATAGCACCAGTCAGGAAACTTGTACCTCTAAGGGAACATTTTGAAAACCGTTGTTTGTCATTTGCCAAACTGGCCCACTCTCCGCTACCATGATACATTTAAAGTATTTGAAACTAACTGAGCAATGAATTTCTAGACTATTTATGAAAATATATTAAAGGGAGAAGAAAAATTCATGAAGTGGCATGGCAAGCTGAGAACTCATTATTTGAATCCCATGCATGTCATCGAGCTATTTGTCTGATTCTACATAACTATTCTATGTTGTTTTCATATCTTAGAGATAGGTTTTGATGAAACTTAAAAGAAACGTACACACTCTTTACTTTCATATCTAGTTGCTAAAATTTATATTCCCTGCTACTTTTAACTTAAGTATAGAATCAGTCAAAGTTCACATACATAGATTGATGTACATATTTAGGGGGAAATATGTTGACACTTACAATGTGTGTGTGTCAATGCATGCCTACAAAGCAAGATAATCGTACTCTTGAATAATATTGAACTCAAAAATGGTATTTCCTAAATGAAACGTTTAATAGACCATATTTATAAAATGAAAATAACACAGGTATTAGCTATTATTGTTGTTTACTTCATATCAATGTAATACAGTCTTATTGTTATCTAGTTCATGAAGTTAATAGTTAAAATAATAGTTTCATTCTTCATACCAACCCTGGAAGTTATTCCAGTAATAAAGGTTACATATCACTGAATAATAGTACTGCGATTTGGCTTAAATTATAAAATTAGTACCACAGTGAAAAGTTCAGGCCAGTTTTGAACCAGTATCGACATAATTGCTGCTGCAACCAGCTGAGCTCCATTGCAACATGTCGACACAACAGTAAACTGCCCAACTAACTCACATTTTCCCAGCGAACCAATTCTCAAAACCAACTTGAGATATTGTACTACAGTGTTAACTTACAATCTCGTGGGCTTCAAGTTAACCACAAATAAATCTATCACGGTTAATTCATTCTTAATCACACATTCCGTGAGTGGGCCAAATATATCATAAGAGCGATAAAATGGAAAACTAAAATTGTAAATTTACTACTTTTGGCAGAAAATTGTTTTTCTGATAAACATAAGAGGTTCGGCTGATAAGTCCCGGGTCCCGGGCCTCACATATAGATGGCACCACTGGGCCAGTTTGACATATAGCATCATATAGTTTAACTCTACACTAGATTGTGTTCATAGTTACAAGTCAATAACTTGTTTAGTTATTGAATGATATTTTAAACAAGACAAGTACAGAGGTTTTTTCGAAAATGGAAGATTTGGAAAGCAAATAGTGATTGAATACTTACACTTGGAAGGCTTAACGCCTAAAGAAATTACGGAGGAAATGGGCAGGCAGTACATGAAAGACTCTGCCCCTTCATATTGTGACTTTGTGGCTTCGTAGAATTAAAAGTCCAATTTATCGAAATTCTAAATATTCTTTATTTGCGTAGAAACACACTGCGTAGCAGCAGAATTACATCAAATATCACAATCTACAACACCAAGGTCGATGACAATAACAAACAACTTACTCAGCTTCCACTGTTTACAACACTCTTGGCGAGTCGTCACTTCTTTAAATACCTCATTCATAATTCGAGACTGTTATAGAAGTTTCTCTAACACATCACCAGATAAAACTCGACTGTTCTAGAATGTAATTATATCTGTCGGCAAGTCTTTTATTTCCGGCGTTGCTATGCTGCTATGCTCTTTACCTCCATGAAACACTATCCGTCTGTAAATTATCTGCACTATTTTTATTTGCCGGCTCTTTGTTTAAACACTGCCCACCTATCACTTCCTTTGTGTAAACAAGCCGCGCGATTGTAGATAACGGCTCGCGACAATATACAATTATTAAACGGTGGGCTGTAGAGTTTAAAATGGGTCACGCGAGCACTAATGATGAGCCTCGCTCTGGACGCCCTGTGGAAGTCATAACTCCAAATATCACTGAAAACAATTCATTGTTTAGTACTTCAAGACCGCACGTTGAAGATTTTTGAGATAGCAAAGGCAAAAGAACGTGAAAGCAACATTTTAAGTAATATTTTGGGCTTTCGCAAGGTCTGTGCAAGATGGGTGACGTGTTTGTTGACACCTTATCAAACGTTGCAAAGGAAATCTGTTTCTCTTATGAATTTGGAGCTCCCAGTGAATTTTTAAGATGGCTTAGGACCATGGATGAAACTTGGATACATCACTACACTCCAGAATAAAAATATAATTAAAACAGTGGATTGCACCAGGTGAAACAAACCGCCCCCCCCCAAAAAAAAGCAAAGTTAATTTTGTCAGATAACGTTATTGTGAGTGTTTTCTGGAAGTATTTTCAGGGAAATATTATTATTAATTACTCGGAAAATGGTAAAAGTATCAGTGGTGACTACTATACAAGCTTACTGCAACGTTTGAGTGTTGAGGTGAAAAGAAAAAGACTTCATTTGTCAAAGAAGAAAATCTTCTTTGTTCAGGACAGTGCTCGGGCCCATCGTCCAGTCATTGCAATGACAAAAGTGTGCAAATTAAAGTTAGAATTGCTTGAACATTCACCTTATTCGGCTGATCTAGCACCCAGTGACTACCACTTGTCCCCCAACCTCAAAAAGTTTCTTGGAAGACGAAAATTTCACAGCAACGAGGAGGTAACAGCTATTTTGAGGAGCATAATAAATCGCACTGCAGAGATGGTTTAATTAACTTAGTACACCGATATGACAAATGTATTAGAATTTCTGGAGATTATGTTGAGAAATAAAGAGAAAAATTATTATTTTTTTGATTATGCGGGCCGGAACTTATCAGCCACCCTCGTAAATTACAACTGCTGAAGCCAATTGCAATCCATTTAAAATTGTGTAACAGGCCTCAAGTGACATAAAAATGCTGCTGCATCGCACTGTGTTTTTATTTACTTCTACAATGGAAAGCTGGAGTTCAAGTATTCCTGTAACTGAGAAAATAATAGATATCCAGCGCTGGAGCTTACAGTGAAATGATAGTGGAAGTGTGAAGTGAAGTGACACTGTTGTTAGTGACATTTGGTTGATATATATATTCCCTGTTAGGCATAACATTAGCATAATAACCGCGAAAGTCATATTAAATGCATAATTAAGGGCGGATAGATACCACAATATGTATTAAGCTAAATTATAACAAATATAGATGATAATGATCTAATATACAGGTGGAGAAACTAAACAGGCAATCCCAATACATATATTTTATTGCAAGTACGTGAACCCAACGTGTAAAAAGAGACGGGAAAATGAACACTTACCCTCACATGAATACTCCTTGTGTTGAGCCGATAAAGAGGCATTGTTCGAGAATCGCCCAAGGCTAGACCTAAGCGACAACTTCTCGCCTGTCGATGCATTGGTCTGCAAGTGATACGTGATGTGGAGAAAGGACACCGAGATTTAAGCTACGATTTGAAAGCGTGCTTCCACATTAATTACCTAGACTGTGGGTAAGAGAACGTTGCATGGAATACATGCGTCAGAAACTCAAAATTGCGATGGAATTTAGGAGTAGGGAGGAGAAACAACCTATAAGAAACGAGTAACGGGTCACATGACCTCTAAAGTGTCCAAAATTCGGTGAAAGGAAGGGGAAATTTGTGCAATGGCGACGTCTGATATTTGCAAGGAAAAACACTCTGTTCTGGCGAGTGAAAAGACCAACACGTACTAAAAGTTCATCAATGTCCGTGTTCGCAAATGGACGGAACAACACATATTAGGTGGTTAGCGAACACTCTGCGTTAGCGAGCGAGAGAAGCTGCACGCATTACAACATCATCAAGATTTTACCAAACTCTGTTGCTGTATAATCCTCCGGAAATACTCTATTGCGCGAAGTAATGCTCTCGACGTCCAGAAACGGCAACGAGTGCTACATACGGCGCGTCCTAGAAATTTATAAGTTCACTCGAGACTGTGATTCAAACTAGCCGTCATATCACGCGCACAGCAAAGGGCAAATCCTAAATCTCGTGCCTGATGTGAGAGTAAGTGACGAGTAGAGAGGGCGACCTGTATAAATAAACTTGCCATTCAACGGTCGTGGTGTCTTCTATGTGATAGTACCCATACACTGTCAGGACGCACCCACTCCCTGAAACTCAAAAGAGAGAATCCATGCAGACCTACCCTGATAAAAACCCATACCTGTTGTAAACCTCCCATCCGTAGCCCTCACCCGTCAAATATCCTATCATATGAGCTGTTGAGTTCCGGGAGGGCTCAACGAGGTACTTAAAGGGAAAGTACCGCCTCATGGTGCATTGCTGATAACTAACTAGCGAGTAACATAATAGATGTTGGTATCTGTAGCAATGGCTTTAATGATTTTAAAACTTTTGTTGTAAGAAGTGAAATGCCATATTATGTACTATCTTGACAATAGAAGAAATAAAAGTATCAAAGGAGTGTTACATCTATTTTCCTTTGAAGTTCTGCACCCTATTGTTAACTGGCTACAAATTCACACAAAACCCGTATACAAACTATGTTTCTATCAAACATACAGAAAAATGTATTGCAAGATATTGAATTTTATATTCATCCTCAACATTTGAGGTTAAAAGTAATATAATTGTGTATTATTATTATTATTATTATTATTATTATTATTATTATTATTATTATTATTATTATTATTATTATTATTATTATTATTATTATTATTATTATTATTATTATTATTATTATTATTATTATTATTATTATTATTATTATTATTATTATTATTATTATTATTATTATTATTATTATTATTATTATTATTATTATTATTATTATTATTATTATTATTATTATTATTATTATTATTATTATTATTATTATTATTATTATTATTATTATTATTATTATTATTATTATTATTATTATTATTATTATTATTATTATTATTATTATTATTATTATTATTATTATTATTATTATTATTATTATTATTATTATTATTATTATTATTATTATTATTATTATTATTATTATTATTATTATTATTATTATTATTATTATTATTATTATTATTATTATTATTATTATTATTGAAAAATTCCTGTATACAGAATTTGTGATTTGGACCAGCTATCATTAAAAACACATTAAAATTACGTGAAACAATTATGAACGACTATTATAATAAAGGTATTTTTCATATTAGCCTTGCTCTCATTCAGGTGTTCAGCAGATCTGATGTTCTAATAACGTATTGCTAGTGATCAGTGATGACGCAAAACGTTAAGTTGCGTGAGCTTTTGGAGACGTGACTGCACATGAACTGTTCAATATACTCTAAACAAAACTTTGAAAGCAATATCAATAGCTCACGTACAGTTACCATTACTGAAATTCATGTAGTTTAAGGTTTTGTGTCATTAGTAGCAATGCTGTATTAGAACATACAATTGAATAGCTGAGTAATACAGCTAGGCAGATATGAAAAGTACATCTCTGCCCGATTTCAACAACAGTTGTTAAGACTTAACACGGGTTTAACAATAGTTATAACAAAAATTACATTTCACCAAAAAGTGTTAGCTTGACACTCGTGTTAAATCTATTGTAAAACTAACAAGTCAAATTTCGGATGTTAAGTGCTTGACAATTGTAAATAGTCAAGATAGCGGGCGTGAACTCAACTGTTGTTGTCTATTTGCTATATTTAAGACCGTTAAATGGCATTCGTAATAGAGTACGGCCGGTGAGGATAAATTATTTTGAGGATATATCCAAAGAAAATTTTCTACAGAGGTATTCACTGTCCAAACAAGTTGCTATGAAGGTTACTGCGGAAGTACAAAAGAGGTTTGAACATGCATCGACAGGAATATGCCGATCTCGCCTTTGCTTCAAGTATTAATAATTTTGCGATCTTATAATTAACTGAATTATGTGGATAATACACTATCTCCCGTCTTGAAACGTTCAAGTCACTCGTCACTTGTCCTTCGCTCCTCGTTTTAAATTCACGTAATACTGAGTTAGAACATTCATCGTAAGGAATATGCCGATCTCGCCATTGCATCAAGTATTAATAACTTTGCGATTTTATAATTCATTGAATTATGTGGATAATACAACGTTCAAGTCACTCGTGTATGATGATCTGTTACAGTTACAACTGCCGTCAGATTGTAGTATTTTTGCTTATGCAGATGACGCTTTACTACTTGTTAAATCAAATGATGCTAAAATCCTTGAAGAAAGAACTAATGAAGCACTTAAAATAATACACTCATGGGGAATTAAAAATAAACTTATGTTTAATCCCTACAAAACCTTGGCGATGATTTTCACCAGAAGAAGAAAAATGGAGCCCATTACTCTTACCATGATTAACGCCAACTTGAAGGTGGTATCTACGGTAAAATACCTTGGCGTTATACTGGATTGTAAATTAACATTTCGATCACACTTTGATTACATTGCTGAAAGAGCCAGCAAGCTCCTTGGTGCGCTCGCAACAACAACAAGACCAACCTGGGGTCTGAATTCTAGTATTCTTAAAATTATATATCAAGGTGCTGTAGTGCCCCTAATTTTGTATGGTGTATCTGCATTCCAGGATGTTCTTAATAAAAAATGGGCAGTTAAAAAGCTTGCACAAATTCAAAGGGGATTCCTCCTTCGCATAATTCGAGGATATCGTACAATCTCCACTGATGCAGCTCAGATTATAGCTAACATCGAAACTTTGGCTCTCACTGGTTTATCAAGAGCAACTATTATGAATTTAAGACATGAACGTGAATGTGCGTCTTATCTGTCTCACTTAAAACTACAAATCCCGGAGCATCCTACCAAAGCAGGACACCCATCAAGTTTTGTAACCTGTTTAAAGGAAATATGTAATTTTCATGATTATTACATATATACAGACGGTTCGCGTTACCAATTTGAAGATAATATATCTGCAGTAGGATGTGCTTTTGTTGTTTATGAAAACCAAACGGAACTAACTCACTCCATATTTAAATTGTCACCTGAATGTTCTGTATTCCAGTCGGAGCTCAGCAATTAAAGAAGCTATAAAATGGTGTACTGTTAATGGGAACAGTGCCCGTATTCTTAGTGATTCACAATCAGCTCTACTCGCTATTAATGATAAATACAACTTAAATTCAGAACCTTGCTTCAAAACCATCCAGGACATATTTGCATGGGATGGCTTAAAGGACACAGTGGAATTTTAGGTAACGAGAGAGCTGATTGCTTGGCTAAGAAGGCTGCAGAATCCAATCCTCCTGTGACATACTCTTTATGTCCTATTCCTACTGTAAGGAGAATAATACATCAAAATATTCTTGAAGAATGGAACCAACAATGGCTAACAACTCCAAATGGAAGTTTAACAAAAACATTATTTTTCCCTAGTGTATATGACAGAGGAAAATGTGAAACTCTTGTACCAAATTTTGTTTTCACACAATTTTAAGTGGACATAGTAAATTTGGTGAATACTTATCACGTTTTCACTTAACATCTAACCCCAAGTGCATGTGTGGTGAAGAATTTCAAACTGTGGTTCATCTCCTTTTCTGTTGTCCCATTTTCTGGAGAGAAAGACAAGAATTAATATTCAAGCTAGACTCTCTAGGAACTGAATTTTCTGCTCCGCTCACATCTTTGCTAATGAAGCCGCAACAGTATAAGTACTTCATGATGTTTATAAACTCAGTGTTTAAACGTCTGAAATATTTTAAATTAATATGCATCAGATTATAACATATTCTCTTCCTTCTAGTATTTAAAATATTTTTGTTAAAATTGTGTATTTTTATGTATCAACTATAACCCTAATATACCACTGTGTAAAATAGGGTTCACAAATCTGGATAAATAAAAAAAAAGCATTTGTTGTTGAAATTGGGCACAGAAGTAATGGCGTAAATGTTTGGTTGCGTCATTTGTCATAGTTTAGCTCCGTGCCAGCTCATTTTGCGATGCTGCCATCACATCGTGTTGCACGATATCTAAAATTTGGTGCTCTGTGAATCTGAGCACAAAAACACTGTGACACAGAAACAATCAGCGAATTGCGAACTTTGTCATGGAGGTAGTCCAAAGGAGCAGCGGTCGCCTCGGTATCGTAGGTGGTAACGTGTCTGCCTCATGTTCCGAGTTCGAATCGCGCTCTGGATGAGTTACCTGGATAAGGATTTTCCGAGGCCTTCCCATATCCTGAAAGATGAATGTCGTGTATATCTAAGCTCCATGGTTCATTTAAACATCGTTTCACCCATTTCATTCATCATCCGATGTGGCAACGTTGGAGGACGTAAATTAAAAAAAAAATAGAAAGGAGAAGCAATAGAGAACTGGATTTACTTGTAACAGATGGCTTCAAGTTACTTAAGGCGTCACGTACATAGACGGATGCATAGATGACGTTGTACATTGAAGAATTGTCCTGCCAAAATAATAACCTTAAACATGGATGCGATGATTATTGGTCCGTCATAATCACTATAGTAATAAAAGAAATGTACGAAGGCCGTTCAACAAAGAATAATCATAATTTTTACGGTCATAATTTTTCGCACTAAAATTCAATCTTATTATATTCGTTCAGCTTAATGTGAAACAAAAACACCGTTGTAGTTTCAATGTTGGTACTCCTGGTTCCCTCCTGTGAGAACCAGGTAAGTTCAGACATGTTCAGTATCGCCTACCGCTGCAATGGAGGTAACATGCAGTTAAAGTTGATGTTAGAGGAAGATCCGGAGTTTCTTTCCAACGTAATTGCTGCTGATGAAACTTGGCTACATCATTTTGATCCTGAGATCAAACAGCAAAGCTCAGTTTGGAAATATCCTTCATCACCAACCTCCAAAAGAGCAAAAGTGGTTGCTTCTTCTAGGAGAGTTATGGTCATCTCATTCTTTGATATTCATGGAATGGTTTATCAGCATGTTGTACCTGCACACACATCAGTAACTGGACAATACTACAGGGATATACTGAAAAAGTTGCAAGTCCATATCAGGCGCAAAAGACCACATTTCCGTGAAACAGGATGAATGCTGTTCCATGATAAGGCACGGCCGCATATTGCCAATGTTGTTGAATATCTTGCAAAAATCGACGTGAGGTGCATCCTACACCCTCTCCATAGTCTGGATTTAGCCCCATGTGAACTTTTCTATTCCCTAACTTGAAGAAACCCTTTGTGGGAGGCATTATCCATCATCAGAAACAGTGGTGAAGGCTGCGGAGGCGATTTTGAAGGATCTCTCAAAAATGATTTGCAGCATGTCTTTGAAAACTGGCAGAAACGCTGGGACAAGTGCATTGCAATAGGGGAGACTATTTTGAGAAAGTTAATCAAAATTATGAGGATGAGTAAAGGTACGATGTCAAAAAGAAAATTGTGATCATTCTTTATTGAACAGCCCTCGCAATACGGCAAAAAATGTGTCATGTAAAACGAAAGCAAACAATGACTTAGGTGAAAAACCAGGCACTATGATAAGTACAATATTTAATGAGAATCCGGTGGATCGTGCTAATGTCTTACAGCTTGCTGACGTTTAACTAATTCGAGAACCAATCTATAGAGAATGACGACACCACCAAATAGTGGACCGCTTACTTGAAGTTACTTGATGTTCATGAAGCTGTAACTAAACTGCAACCAAAGTTAGCTACTAAAGAAGATTTTGTGTTATTGAATGATCGCTAAAACCTCTATTACTTCTGGATGTGAACGCAGTTTGTAATATTTGTGCGAAGGAGAAGCGCTTTTCGTAGATGATACTGTTAGATACAATGCAAGGTACTTCACAGTTATTTACATTGCACTTCCTTAACAATTTATTCCAGTTTTTTGTCTACTACCAAATAAAAATGGAGGTATATTCATTGGTGTATCGTTTCATAACTCAGAATTTCGAGTGTTAGGTTTGAAATTTAAACGTAGGAAAGTAGTAGCAGATATATGCCATGTCTAATGAATTATGACTTCCATACGTTATAAAAAACTTTTGTGTTGTAAATAAAATTTGGAAAGGCCTGAGGTATATGTACCTGTAGAACCATATCGAATATATTTATTTAACAATACGATAAAAGCACTAAAGTATGTATTTATGAGAAAAATATAAAAACATATTTATCCACATTATATGCATATGTATTTATGTGAAATAAAATTTTGAAAAGGCACTTCTTTGATCTAGACTTTGTTTTAGGTATGTACTTATTCAGGGAAAACGTACATAAATTTCGGGGCTCAAATAACAACATTTCCTATTTCAACCGTACCGCAACACTTATCTACAAAGTTTACATTCATATCATTCTGATTGTCATGTAATCAAGTATAAGGAAGTCTCTCATTGTTTGCAATGGGACTATAGTTTCACAATTAGATGCTAGCCCTTTTCAGGGGAGGGGGAGAACAGTTCTAAAATATATAGAGCCCAGTAAGCAATTGAGTTGCCTCTCTCATTAACATACAAAGAGAACGAACGTAAAAAGCCACTACATCACAACCAGCTCTTGAAAGATTAAGTATCCTTTTAGTCTACTCTATTCTCCTGTTACTACGAAGGCTGTTCAATAAAGAATGATCACAATTATTTTTACTCATCTTCATAATTTGAATGCTCCTTCTCAAAATAGTCTCCCCCGAATGCGATGCACTTGTCCCAGCGTTTCTGCCAGTCTTCAAGGATATGCTAGAAACCATTTTTGGAGATATCCTTCAAAATCGCCTCCGCAGCCTTCACCACAGCTTCCGATGATGGATAATGCCTCCCATGAAGGCGCTTCTTCAAGTTAGGGCATAGAAAAGGGTCACATGGGACTAAATCCTGACTATAGGGACGGTGAGGGATGTATTTCACGTTGATTTTTGCAAGATATTCAGCAACAACATTGGCATTATTCAGCCGCGCATTATCGTGGTGCAGAATCCAGCCTGCTTCACGGAATTGTGGTCTTTTGCGCCTGATATGGACTTGCATTGTTTTCAGGACATCTCTGTAGTATTGTCCAGTTACTGATGTGTGTGCAGGTACAACATGCTAATAAACCGTTTCATGAATATCAAAGAATGTGATGACCATAACTTTCCCAAAAGAAGCAACCATCTTTGCTTTTTTGGGGGTTGGTGATGAAGAAGATTTCAACACTGAGCTTTGCTGTTTGCTCTCGGGATCAAAATGATGTAGCCAGGTTTCATCAGCAGTGATTACGTTTGAAAGAAACTCCGGGTCTTCCTCCAATGTCAACTTTAACTGCATGTTACCTCCATTGCAGCGGTAGGCGGTACTGGACATGTCTGAATTTGCCTGGCTGTCACAGGCGGGAACCAGGAGTACCAACAATGAAACTATTACGGCGTGTTTGTTTCACATTGAGCTAACAGAATATAATAAGACTGAATTTCAGTGCGAAAAATTATGACCGTAAAAATTATGATCATTATTTATTGAACAGCCCTCGTATTTTGCCTATAATAAAATATGTAATAACTTGTATGGTCATTTCTACATACGTCTATCTCATTAATACTAAGTAGATAGAAGAACATTGGATTTTAATAATGTGTTGTAAAAGAGTGATTACAAAAAGCCATGTGAGTGCACACTTCAGGCATTTTTTACATATTTCAAGTTTAAACCTGTATGAACTTGAGGTAACGATGTACTTTTTTCTGAGACAGGAGACCATTACCGAATTATAGGTAAACTGCGCTCCAAATTTCAACATCAGCTTTTTGGTAAAGCTGTGCTTGCCGCAGATGATGGGAATCTATGCGTAAAATTAAAGCGACAGAAGAAAGGGGATTCAGGCAGAGCATCATATGAAGCGCGACAAACATTTTCGTGCTGCTTTGAATGCTGCCAAAAAGAAAATCTTCGTGAAACATTAGTTATTAACTGGAGCAATAAAAGTGTTAAAGCAATCAAACATTTCGTGGTGAATATTACGATTTTATTTGACAGCTCTCTTTGGAAAATGACACAATGCAAAGACACCCTGCAGCGCCAAATTCACCAAAACAATTCCCTATAAAGCAACCTTGGAAAGAAAATATGTTCCATTGCGCATTTAGATCATTTTGGGCCATTTTAATGACAAATATTTAGCAACTTTAAGTGCCTCCATAAAGGATAATAAAATATATTTCAACTAATCGTATCACCGCGTACCTTGTACATAAACTTATATAAGAACAAACACCCACAAAATATACCAGATAATACTCAATCAAAAGTACCGAATTCCAAAAGGCATAAATGGATAAATTTTCCTCCACCTATCTGTAGATCAATTTCCGAAAAGTAGCAAAAACTTAGCATATCGGATCATTCTATTTTGAGACAGCTTAACACAAAGCTCGTGTCTTTAGAACGGCAACATTATTTCGGCTTATAGTAAAAATGCTGGAAGGAAAATGGCTCAAGTATTGATCCATTGTGATAAATAGCTGTATATCACGATATGCTGATACGGTTTTGCAGTAACCTGGAGGAGATTATTTTGTTCCGTTTGTAAACAGCTGAACTGACACCTTAAAATCATTATCGAAATCGATAAAACTATATCTATGAAATTATTTTTAAATAAACCAAAATACCAACCAGCAACCAGGCCCCGCAAAAAGAAAGTAAAAAGTGTTTCAGAAAAACTTTCATATCTGTGATTAGCACAACTAAAACTAAAATGTCTGATGACTGCCTACTTGGAAGTTGAGCTCAGTGTCTTCCAAAGATGCGACACGCAGGTTTTCAAGTAACACGCCCATTTCAGCAACCACTTACATGGAGAATTTTTCGAATTGCACTACCAATTTTTAGTACATAACACTTAGTCCCGGTTGCATAAAAATCGCTGACTACAGTTCATTTATAATCGAAGATCAAAATTTCACTAAGCTTACGAACCCGCATGGGTTGTAAAATGCTGATCTTATATCATATGAACGCCATTCAGTGCTGATCTGAGATCACAAAAACAAATGCGGCAACATCGCCAAACATGTTGCAATTTTCGTGTTGTATCGAAAGGATTCGAGAATTATCGGAACTATTCGACTCTGTTTAATTCAACTGCACAGAGTAGCCAATCTAGACAAAACAAAAACTAAATAAATCTTTCACTTTATGGTTATATGTCCTAGAAATAATGTTAGTTTAAATAAACGTATAAGAATTTACTCCATATTGAAACAGTATTTATCAAAAGTTAATCATTTCGCGTACTTTATCTCCATTATATGTCCAATGTACATATTTTTAATTTTCGCCTGTTTACAATACTGTGAGTTGGAAAATATAAACAAAAATGGGAGAGAAGTGAAGTTTTAAGTTACAAATTATTACATTTGTGTATAAAAATGGAAGCCCAAGCAAAAGAGAAGATGCGTTCCGCTAACTTTAAATCTCGTATAACTCTTCCCATTTCACGATTTTCCATAGGCATCCTGATGAAAAATGAGGTCTTAAAGGTGCAATCTCCCTTGTGACTTTGCGTGTTGTTCTAAACGCAGTCTCTTTATTTATATTAAATATATCCCCAATCACCATTTGGAAGCTTTCAGTTGCATAGAACCGTAATGTGAGAAGGATCATAAATATTGGATTGAGTGCATAATTCTTCAGAGTTTGTGTTCTTAATTGTGTATGTAACCCATACTCCAGTTCTTCAACTATATGTCTTGATAGTCGAAATTTCATTTTGAATTCTCTGTCATTAAGTTCTATGATGGGATTTCCTCTATGTTGGAAAACATGAAGAGACCTTTCAAACTGAACATTCTAATCATCAGAGATACCAGAGTAATCTGAATTCTGAAAGTAATAAAAATGTATAGGTTTTGAACACAAACAATGCATATTTAACATACATTTGTGAAATAAGGAGGCTAATTATTTATACAAGTAACCACAAAAATGCTTTATTTACTATTTATTTAAAGCTGCTCTACTTATTTCTTCTCAGAAACTATTGTGTAAATTCTGCAGTTCTGCTGATCTAAGTTCAATCAAGTTAACTGGAGAAATTTCACCAGTTAGATTTGATCTTAGATCAAGAGGCCATGAACTGAGATCAATGTTAACACAACCAAAATTCTAAGTTCAGCTTGATTGAAGATCATTTTCATATGCTTGAACTTAGATTATCTTTTATGCAACCGGGCCTTAGTACAATACATTCTAAATAACAGGTTTTATGAATCACTATTTTGTCATATTTTTGACATTTGTTGGTATTTTGTGTAAATAAATACTTCCGATTATTTCTCCATAAGCACATATATTAATACGTTTTTCATTCTCTTTACAATACCGCACTTAATTCCAAAAGAATTCAGTGGCCGTGCTGCTTGATTACTGCTGATAAGTTTCTCGTGCTAGACGAAGAAGTACTGACGTTGCATCATACATTGTTCTCTTTGTTAATGCTGAGTAGTGACGTAATACATTTAAAATTACTTCCTTGTTTTTATGGCACTAAAACAATCGGTTGTTATAATTAGCAGTGCGAATTAATGCAGAAAGGGAAGTAGAGAGTACATTTGCATCGCGTACTGGAGTTTAAAACACTTTTACAAGCGATGAAAGGGTGTATTTTGCCAGCCACATGCTAGTATGGATCAAACGTTCCAGGATTTTCATTTAGACTTCATAGTTTGTTGCCGGCTCTTCGGACTTGTTTACTACAGACATTGGCATTAGATATAGTCAATTTTATAATCGGAACTAAAGGGGTTCACAGCATTAAAACAAAACTAGATCTTATTACGTGATTTGCTCCATGCGGGGAAGATAATTTTGATGTCTTTGATTGTCTTAGCAGGTATTAATCGATACCTATTGGATGTAAGCGTAATAGCATTGAACTCTACCTTAAGATACCATCCTCGATTGTGTGGAATTGAATTCCAGCTGCGTGCATTTAGAACTTTTTGCAGGTACCATTAGAAACACAAGAGGTATAAACATATTTCTTGTAATATTATGTTTTTGTTCACAACTTGAAGGTCCTATATACGTACACTATACCCTGTTCGCAATAAATATCTTAGAACTAGTTGAAAATTATGACTAGGTTATTTTTATGGTCTTTTACTGAAACCACACGTTTTGATTATTAGTTAAAATATTTTTAATTCTAACGAGCTGTGTAATTCAGACGAATTCGAGGACAAAGTTGGACATAATACACGTGAATACTTCTTTCAACAAATTATACGTCTTGATAAGTCTGCATCTATTTAATATGGCTTCACTTCCCTTTCTATGTTATGGTCTAAGGTATTTTGCTCTCCCTGATTGGAATTATTTAATTTAAATAACATCTATAGGATTTCTTGGTACAAGCTCAACTTGAAATTCCATTCTTGATGTCCTTGGGGTAACGAAACTTATACACATCTTAAACAAATTCGTCCCCATTTGGCTGGCCGTGGAATCCATGGAGCACAGAATAGGCACTAAAGCTCAACTGAGAAGCATGTAGACCAGTAACATCAAGGAAGTCACTGAATGTGTCCTGAAATCCATTAACTACGTTCACGTCTGCACCAATAACTTTGAATCGGCAGGTATATCTTCTCTTCTTGTTGTACAGATCATGCTAGCCTCTAGGTCCCGAGACGACTTTTGAGACGTCAGGTTTTAGTCATACAGTTAGGCCGCGCCGTGGCTGAGCGGTTACACCGCTTGGCTCTCACTATGGCACGGGTTCGATTTCAGGCGACCACAAAGTGAGATTTGTAGTGGACAACACGGCGCTGGGGTGGGTTTTCTCTGGGTCCTCCGGTTTCCCCGTCAGCATTTCACCAATTGCTCCATCAGCTTTCCTAACATTTCATCTCGCCCTCATTCTGTCATCCACTTACCTCATTCTCACACCAGGCATCGGGTTGATCATTCTTCCTGGATTTTCTCTCTCTCTCTCTCTCTCTCTCTCTCTCTCTCTCTCTCTCTCTCTCTCTCTCTCTCACTGATCCAGAGATTTCGTTCCACAACCCGTATAAGGGTTAAGAGGGACAAGAATATCCTGATATTACCGGTATGGTGTACAATATCCCAGGCCGCATATGAGCTATGGTATTTAACATCTCAAGCCGCATATGGGCTGTGTTGTACAATATCTCGGGAAACATGGTAAACATGGGCTATGGTGTACAGTATCCCAGGCTGCACAAGGACTATCGTTTACCTTATCCCGGGCCGCACATGGGCTGTGTTTTACAATATATTGGGCCGCTCATCAATTTCGAAAATAGAAGCGCCAATAAAATGAACAGCAGGTGGTTGAAAAAAACAGTGGCTTTCAAAGAATATGTAACGTCGTTTAATTCTGGAAAGCCAACCCAGTTAAAATTGAAACTTATTAATGATTTTCCTTTTGTGGTATGCAAGACTAGCATTGGTGATGAAGAAAGTGACAAAAACAGTTCATTTTCTCAATACAGTCTGCATCTTTAATGATGTCAAATATCTGAGGGCTGATTTCCTACGTCAAAGCAGTACAAGAACCGCAAGTGAACATGCGTCTGAAAATAGCTGCTTCTATGGTTATTAAGGTATTTACCACTTCGTTGACACCAACCATAAATTGAATTAAATTGTTTTCCACGGATGGCCGGAATATTTCATAAGGGGTTTTTGTAGACTAAACATTTAATAATTATCTTCAGTAAATTGTTATCCGCTGATTTGTTATTGAGTTGTACTCAATAGTTGAGTACAAGAGTTGAGTACAATTGTACTCTGTTGTAGAGTTCAGAAGGTGAAAGTATGAGCAGACCAATATGAATTATATGTTTGGCATTGAAAGGCACGTGATGACCCTAATGCAGGAAGGCACCGTCACAAGCAATACTCAAAAATGCTCACCAAAATACTCAGGAATCCACCAACACTTGAGACTCATTTGAAAGGAGTAGTGCATATGTTATGAGATCAAGAGAGGTTGAAACGATTGACAATGAAGAACGATTTCTTTGTGATTTGGATGCAAACCTATCCGATAGCACAAGTAAACAATGCAGTAAAAAACGCGTTATCCACATGACTATCTGGAGAACATTGATTGAAGATCGTCTGTGTACGTATTGCTCTTTGCGAGTGCATGCTTCAGAATTATGTTATATTAATGAACTTCTTATCATACACCATCTTCACTGATGATGCTGGGTTTACTTACGACTGCATCGTCAACGTTGATAATAAGGGCTCGGATTTTTAGGTGCTAAAGACTTGGGTAATACTTATTTTTGTGTATTAAATAATGCACTAAAAAGTGAAAAACGAAAATATTTCCAAAAGAAATAAAATACTAGTCGACAAAACTGAACTCTTTTTTTATTTCACAAGAATTAAAATAACATGTTCTAGAAGTATTTTCGTGCTGAATTCAAATATAATTTTAGTTCTTCCTCATCGGGCAGGAGTTTTGTGTGATATTTATTTGAATATTTATAATATTCTAAAAAAATCCGTAACTAGCTATCTAACTCAAAATTATAACTACTGACTCTGACTTAGCTAGAAAATGATAGTGATTTTCGGACATATTTTGCATCTGGAACGTCTCTGTTCTTGATCCCACAATAACCAGCCAGCATATTGGAACTCCACTTGCCTTGGTACCTCTTTTCCAAAGTAGAAATTAGCTCATCGTGCTCATCGCTGACTGCTCCAAGAATTTCGGGGAAGAAGTCTAAGTGGGAGTCCAGGAAGTGAATTTTTAAAGACATGTTGCATCCCATAGCTTTATAAGAATGCACAAGATCAGTTACTACGTCATGATAGTTTCCTGCTTTATGGTTTCCAAGAAAATTGAAACATAAACTTTTGAAAGACTGCCAGGCTTTTATGAGAATGCAGAAAATCAGTCACTACGTCACGATAGTTTTCTGCTTTATGGTTTCCAAGAAAATTGAAACATAAACTTTTGAAAGACTGCCAGGCTGCTTTCTGCAGTGGATTTAACAGTCCTTCGAAATGCTCATCACCCATTAATGGCCGGATTTGTGGTTCTATAAACATCCTTCTTTAAGTTTAGCATCACTGACTTTGGGGAATTTGGATTTCAAGTACAAGAATCCATCAGACTGTTTATCCATAGCTTTGACGAAATGTTTCATTACTCCTAACTTAATATGCAATGGAGAATTCACTAAAGGGACAGATGGCACATTTATCTGGCCAGGGATAAGATATTCATGTTTAGGCCATGATTTTTTACCTTGGTGAGACTACCTATCTCTGCTGTCCCAGAGGCACAGAAACAGCAAAATTTAGTGAACCCAAGTTGAAAACCAAGCAATAAAGCAATGACCTTTAAATCACCACAGATCTTTCATTGATATTTTCCATACTCTATTTTCTCTAAAACTAGTTTCATATTTTCATATGTCTCTTTCATATCAGCGGCATGCGCTACAGGTATTGATGGAAGTTCATTGCCGATATGTAGCAGCACAACCTTCAAACTAACTTTAGACGAATCTATGAATAGTTGCCACTCATCTGGCCTGTGTTGAAGCCCAAGGGTTTTCATAGCTGTACAAATATCACTAAAAACACAATACCATTTTCTTAAGAGAAGCAGTCCTTGAAATTACTATGGCGGCCACTATAACTATATATTCATACTTCTTTTTGGAGTATAGTCCACCCTTTGAGTCTCGAAGTTAAACTTGCAGTTTTAAATCCCGAATCAAGTCATTAAGGCCTTTCTGATTGGGAAAGTGTGCTGCTGATGAACAGGTATTGGCTTCATATGGAGGGTCATTTTCATTTTCATCTGAAGCATTTTCAGTTTCAAGTAGGTCAGAATCAGAGTTACCGCCTAAGATCGTATCTGCATATACTGGTACAGGGAACTGTTCATTGTGTAAGAGGTATTATTGCAGATTTCAAATTCGGATACTTAACTGTAAGCGTTGTTTTAGATGAGATTCCTTTTATATTTGTCTGACAGAAGTAACAATCACTTAAATGATCCGTCGGTTCCCTCCAAATCATAGGAATTGCAAATGGCATACAATGTGTACCATTTTTTCATCCAGTCAGCAATCTAACACACGAAACACAGCATGTAGTTGGTGTCCAGTTCTTATCAAAATCACCAGCCTGACAGCCAAACTAAACTTGATTACACTTCTTTACAAGTGGGGTCAAATTTAGCCTCTGAGACGTGAAGGTCAGCTCACCACAAATATAGCAGAAACTTTCTACATGAGTTACACACTTTCTATGCATGATGAAAAGACAAAGCACTAAATCACTACATACTCAATACACTTCCGAAAAGAAAGGAAGGAAATAATTCACGACTGTACAAACCCATAGTCAGCTCAATACTGACACATCACAATGCCGGATGAACAGGTCTGTACATGTCCAAACATGAATAAACCTGCCCAGCCTTGTTTTATGGTTCTTCAGCATAATATTACAAATCATTTCCTCATATACAGCTTGAATAAAATCGCAATATATGAGGTAAAGGTTCTTATAACAGGTCAAAGAAAACGCTAAAGTCCGATTTTAAAAAGTAGCTGTCACAAGAAAACTGTGCCTGGTTGAAAAATTCTGACTAGATATCTGAATTAAGTATGAAAAATTACACTACACTCTCTAATCAGATTTCTTGTGAAGAAAACTTTGTCGACTAGTGATATATTTGCTTAAGGATCTGAATGGCTGGTCTATCAGATATGTATGTGTACTCACCAGACGTCATTCCCGGGAGGGATCAACAAATACTGTAGAGTTACAGTATACGACCACATGTTTCCTAAATTTCTATCCCGAAAGACTGACGATTGTCATGAAGAAGAGTCCTAAATCTCGGAACAGATCGCTCTGCGTCACAAAAAGTAAGTCTAGGTAATTATAACATAGAAGGTCACTCACACTCACATCAATAATTTCTTCATGTTGCCCATCCAACATATTTGAAATTGTACACATTATATTAAATCCACTATTATTTTCGAACACTTAATTGCATTTTCATTTTATATTTTCTGCTACAGGATCAGAAAGCATATTGCTTTTCCCACATCCTGAACTACTTGAACTGCTTCTCGCACAGACATTCCTACTGATTCAATTTTCTTTACGAAATCGCAGAGGAAACACAGATTTTTGGAAATACATGCTGATTCATTTCTTAACACAGTTTTACTTAAAAGTGAAGAATTGTAATTAAACTGGCATCTTTACAATTAAGTTCAGTTATGACAGTACAAAACCACTCAGGTTTCCTTCGTAGTAATGGACTGCCTCCAATCATGTTACCCAGACGCAGGAGACAGCGGAGTACTTGCATTTTTGTTCTGAAAATTTTCAATCCTTTTAAGTGACTTAATGAACACCTTTTTCCCGTTAGAGATCAATTTGTTAATGTCAGGAAACATTACTCTAATTTCGTCATATAATCCGTGCACAACACATGACATTTTAGGGTAATTGCAAATCCTGCTGTTGTCTTTTTCATATCTGGTACAGCATTAGTTAAAAGTAACAAAACATTGTCATATTGTACGCCATTTGGCCATAATATCTTCATTGCTTCATTAAATTATCTTTCTACAGTCACATGGTTAGCAGCAGCATGTCCGGGCATGTCAGTAAAAGATGACTGGAATCTGTAGTTTCATCTATGTTCATTCGTATTTTTTCTCTAGCACAGATTTTGCGTATATACGTCACAGTTTCTTCTTAGCACTTGAAGGAATGGTATCACTTTTGCGGAGCTGATTCATCAGGTGCGTCAATTTTTGTATAGTTTGTCAGTAATATTTTAAATTGGAGTTATTTTCGAGACATGTATGTCCTCAGAAACTAATGCTCTGCACAAATCCTCACAATACAATAGAAATGTAGAAGGATTTGCTCAAATACTTACCACTGGATCATTTATAAAAGATATTTTTTGTAAAGTGCGAACCAGCTGTCTTATGGAAACGTAGAGTCAGACTGAAAAATTCAATGCCATAGCCGGGATTTGAACCACGGATCTTCTGGTTTCCGTCCAGCCGCACTACCATTGTGCTACTATGGCCAACGTACCGATATGACATTAAATTCTCCAACTGACTCGTACTTTCCCGTAGCACAATGGTAGTGCAGCTGGACGGAAACCAGAAGATCCGTGGTTCAAATCCCGTCTATGGCATTGAATTTTTCAGTCTGACTCTACGTTTCCACAATTTAGCCTACACACGGCCAGTGTGAAAGAATAATTAATCTCCATTAATTAACCTAATAGTGGTTTACTATATGAAACCCGGGCCTTAAAGTACTTACAATATGTAAGTCGCCATTAAGGTAGTTGTCTCATGTGTGTATGAGAACTCCTAAGTGGTTTACCCGGAAAATACGAGTCAGTTGGAGAATTTAATGTCATATCGGCACGTTGGCCATAGTAGCACAATGGTAGTGCGGCTGGACGGAAACCAGAAGATCCTTGGTTCAAATCCCGGCTATGGCACTGAATATTTCAGTCTGACTCTACGTTTCCACAATTTAGCCTACATACGGCCAGTGTGAAAGAATAATTAATTTCCAGCTGCCTTATGTTTATAATCACTTATATGCAGTATCACTTGCGAACGTTGGTCTGTCACTATAGATTTACCACTTGCCTGACAATACAGGATTTTACCATCAGAACTAAAAGTATCATAAATTCCACAGCATATTGTTGCACACCATAACTTGCAGTACTTTTTACTCTGGACATGTAAGTCCACTGTAACGTCAAAACTGTCGACATATAACTTCCCAACACAACTAGAAGGTTGTATAAACTTTGCAGATTCACAACTGACTAACTCGCTCACTTTCTTCTCGGGCAGCCAGCCAGGTGAAAAAAATGATTAGATATTAACGTTTCGGGAGTGTGCATCTCTCCCATCATCAGGATATTTATAAAATATAAGCGGTAGGCTTATCTGACACTTGCTGTATTACAGTTTTCTCTTTCCTAGCTTTGGTGATCGAGGCTTCAACGTCATATTCGGAGTGGCTGTTTTGACGGAGTATTTATTTATATTAATTCCATCATAAAGGCACCTCCGAATATGAGGTTGAAGCCTCGATCACCAAAGCTAGGAAAGGGAAACCTGTAATACAGCAAGCGTCAGATAAGCCTACCGCTAAAGCCTGCATCCCGTTTGCCGGCAATCTATCCGGCAGAATCAGCAGAACTCTCGCCAAATACAACATCAAGACCATCCACAAGCCACCTCCGAAGATTGAACATATGTTGAGACCAGTGAAAGACAAACTGGACTTCCAAGTTCCGGGAGTGTACCGCATTCCCTGTGAATGTGGGACACCGTATATAGGACAAACCGGAAGGACCATCGCTACTAGAATAATCGAACATGAAGGGAGCATTTGTTTAAAGCAACCTGAGAAGTCTGGGCTGGAAGAGCATTGTTTTGATAACGACCATAGAGCAAATTTTCGGGAGACGACCATCTTGGCAAAATGCAATAGTTACTGGGAGCGGAGAATTAAGTAGGCTTTGGCGATTTCCTCTGAAAGGAACACGCTTAATCTTGATGCTGGATTTCAGTTCAGCTCCTCTTGGAAATGGGCCTTAAAAATGGAAATCCTGAGAATTAATGTGAATTTTGATATTGTTTTCTCTTTATTTATAGTTATATTATATCCACTGTTTCATTCGTGGTTATAACATTTTATAGATTTCCTGATGATGGGAGAGATGCACACTCCTGAAACGTTGATATCTAATCATCTTTTCACCTGGCATGCTGCACGAGAAGAAAGTGAGCGCATTCGTCGCCAGGAAAGCTTCAGGTCTTATTTTAGCTAACTAATTGATTATAGAGCTTATCAATTATCAGTATATATACTAACGGGTTGTGGAGTGATAACAGGTGTTTATTCATTTCAAGCGTATATCAGTAGAGAAGTTCCCGTTCTTATATTTCGACCTCATAACTAAGGAAGGCAGGTTATTTATATTTCTTCAAACTGAAGGGATACTATATATTACATATGAGTTCTTCCAATAATTATTAACAAATTGCGTCGTATGGCATGTGCAATTAAGCATTAAAGAAGTGGACAATGACTTCTTAAAAATAATTCTGTTGCTGATTTTATGTGATTTCATGTAACTAAGTAAAGTGATTTTTAAAAGTTACCTTTATGTGATTTTTATGTAACTTATGTGAATATTCGAAAATATTTATTTACATGAAAAATAACATAATATGCATTTTTATATGAAAATATTTATTTACGTAAAATCCTAGCCCTAGTCATAATACTTATAACTGGATCTATGATGCTGGGTCTTCAGTGAGTAGGTGTGTGAGATTTCAAAACCCGTAAACAGCTTTGTCATTTGGGCCATGAGGGACTTCAGTCTCACGCAATACAAGCCTAGAGATATCCCAAACAGCTTACTTATACGACTCCTGTCCGGATAGTCATACTGGCTCTGTTTAGTTAATACCCATTGCTTGGGCGAATATACTCAACCTCACAATGATAGATATAACGTATGTTCAATGTAAATGTGTGATAATTACTAAAGACCAGAGGGATGTGAGCTCATATGCGATACATGTGAGCTGGACACAGAGTATGAATGACGTCAGATGTACAGCACGGCCATCAAATGTGTAAAGTTCGAAAACAACGTAACTTAGTACTCTGGGAACTAGTGAAGCATTTGCCTTTGAAGTGTATCCAGACGCAAAGTCAATGCGTAGCATAACACGGCTGTTTTGTTTCCTCTCGCGGTGAGGCGATTGTCATGGTTAGAGTGTACCAACATGCAATTGTTTACAAGTGCAAGCAATATCAGTAGACGGTGTTCATTTTTATTCGTTATTTCCAACCCTCCCATTGAGCAAGAATGACGTCTTAGTTGACTGGTGAGTCTTATCTTGAAATCATAGTGCCCTCTACGGAGAAGAAGCGGTAATTTTTGCGGAGCATAAGCAAATTACAGGGCTGTGAATGTGGTTGCTCTGATAACTAATACAACCATCTTCCCCTGGATATGAACACAGAGCACCTCGTCTTCATGGTTAAATGCTACTTTCGTACTGGCATTAAAATTGGTGAGACATATAAATATCATTTAAACCCCTGCACAGAGGAGTTTATACAACGCTATCCAGAATTCAGACAAGTCCCTCGGAGCGTAATGTTATCAAAAGTGTCCAGGTACCATCAAAAGGACATACTATTGTTTGCAACATAAACTTCTTAAGTTTTATTAGTATACAATATAAATTTTTTGTCATTCTCACGCTAAATTAAAATGTCTATTAATTTTGGTGCCCTTATGTCTTTTAAAACCAATAGGTGCATCAAACATTTCCAAGACACAGGATCATTTACTCCCAAAAAGAGACACTGGATGCTATAAAGTGACTGATTCCAATCTAGAACCAATAAATAATGTTATGACAGAAAGGTGTTAAGCACACCTTCTCGCAATACAGACAGTGTTTAAGAGGAAGAGAGAACGGAAATATAAGAAAATGGACACAAAAGACTATGTACTAGAGATATTTCCTTGTTTAGACTTGGATAAAAGTTTTGTACATATTGCAACATTAATTCATTTTTCATTTCTAGAACATGTGCTGCTAATTTTCTGGTTTTTAATGAAGTTACATTGTGAGGAAACTGTGCGTGAACAAATTGAAATATTTCTATTTTATATGACAGGTTTACAATATGCATATGTGTATACTATAACAGAAAAACAGATGTTCATTGTGAAATAAGTGTTCATTGATTTATCATTTCGTACATTCTTCATGGTCTACTTTTATGGCAGCATAATTACCTTTACAGTGCATCACATTGCAGTATATAGCTTTTTTATAAACAGTTATCGTATCTAAGCACCAGGCGAAATTACGCACCTTTATATTATTCGGGCAGACGCACCTCTCAAATAATATATTTACCTTCCGGTAGAGGGAGGCCTCAAAGCTGCTGTCAGCACATCAAATACGATCACAAACCGTTAGGGGAATCGTATATAAACTCGCTACATCAGCGATGCTATTGATCACGTCAAATTTTGCGCGGCAAAGTCACAGATAAAAATGAACACCGTGTATAGTCTATGTGCATTATACCTATGGAAAAACGCACACACAACGACCTTTAATGATTACCAATAAAGATGTAGGTAACGGTAAAATGAGTACATACGTTTTAAAATAACCTGAAGGCAGAAAATGGTGTAAAATAAGTAAACAATACTGAAATAAAAGAATTATACATTTTCATAATATAAGGCGAATGACAGGGATTTATGTTCATGTTGGCAAGCATACAATGCAGTGTTTAATCAGTGTGCGGCACCTGTTATCACGCGTTTGTTATCCCATTGGCAACAGAAATACGCCACTGATGAAAAGTGCAACTTCTGCGCGTATAAACATGAGCCTAGCATTGGCTTGTCTGGTATGATGACGTCACTTGAAGGTGAGCGGGAGGCCCGGACGGACTGACAGCTCGAGTTCAATGTCATCGTTGGCCCAACAAAAAGGACGAGAGTAACCAGCGTATGAAGGACAAACTACGACCTGTTAATTCCTCCTGCTATATACAGCCTAACCGTTTCAAGAGGATTTTTCCACATTTGAAACCATTTGGTAGTATAATTTCAAATATCAAGATAACCATTTTACGGTGAAACTATTCGTCCTGGCATTTAAGTTAATATGAGGACATACTGCATTTGATTTTTATAGTCTTTTGGAGCACTGTCCTACACGCTAGTTGGAAATACGTACAAACAGGAACAGCAATTGGTGATTATGGAATATTTTGTTTACAATTCTGTTAGTAACGTTAATCTATATCTAAAACAGGCCCAGGTGACATGAGTATGCATTAATGTGCTCAAATAGTAAGCAAATGCCGATCTATGCCAGAAACAGGACCAGGTGTCGGCTTTTTTAGGACATTCTACATAAATGTCAAAAGCAATACTAATACATATAATTAAAAGGCCAAGATATTGTGATTACACGATGTTCTACTTTAAAACTCATAGGTACTGCTAATGTACATAATAAACACGCCAATGTGTCATTATTATAGAATACTCAATTTTAAAAATTATAGACAATATTAATTTTACAGTCCAATGCGTCGTGATTATAGGATATTCAATTTAAAATATCATTGGAAAGGTTCATCAGCATCATAAAATGTCCAATTATTTCATTCTAGGATATAATATTTTAAAAATTACAGTAATGCTAATGTATATCATGGACAGGCCAATGATTCATGATTATAGGATATCATATTTAAAATTTCAAAGAGAATGCTAGCTAATCTATATCAAAAAATTGCCCAGGCATTGTAATTAACTGTCAAAGGTAGTTCTAATCTATGTGCAGAGGCCGACAGAAGTATTCGAATAATATAACATGTAACATTGCACGTACTATAAATACTGTAATATTTATTTGGCAGCGTTGAATTGCTAAACATGTAAACATTAACCTTTTGTGTCTCGGAAACAATATTTAAAATACACTTTGCATGTACTTGTTACACAATCTGTACTGTATTTATTCTATTGTCCCTCTTATTGGAGGACATACAATTCGAACGTACCCAATCGTACAGAGAGAGAGAGAGAGAGAGAGAGAGAGAGAGAGAGAGAGAGAGAGAGAGAGAGAGAGAGAGAGAGAGAGAGAGAGAGAGAGAGAGAGAGAGAGAGAGAGAGAGAGAGAGAGGTGGTTGGACGTACCCTACACGCCCCTACCACATAGTAGTTGTGTTTATGCTATGTCTCGAGACAGTGTGCTCAAAGTTATTCAGCCGATTGTGAACTCACAGCTAATATGGAACGTAAAGGTAAGAAGACAACGGTGGCAGAGAGGAATATCGTGATAAATATGTAAAAACACAACAAATCTCTCTATGAAGTTGACAAAACCATTAACAGAAGCGAAACTACAGTATACTGCATAATTCAACGCTTCAAACAGACAAATACTGTTGTACATAAACCTGGAAATGGCGCTTCTTCTAAACTCACCACCAGAGACATGAGGCAAATAATGACAGTAGTGAAGCAAAATCCGAGAGTCACTGCATCTGAGATTAGAGTACGCCTTGAGCAATATTCTGGCACTGTGTTTCACACTAGAACAGTTGAACGGATTTTAAATAGTACTGGGTACAATGCCCGCGTTCCTAGGAAGACACCATATGTTAATAAGGTAAATAAGAAACAGCGCATAGAATTTACTAAACAGTATATGGTGAAACCAATAGAATTCTGGGATAAGGTTCTCTGGTTGTACGAGAGCAAATTCTGCTTATATAAGAGTGATGGACGTATTAAAGTGTGGAGACTGCCAAATACAGAATGGGAACCTAAGAACATGGTAGCTACAGTGAAACATGGTGGCAGTAGTGTGATGTATGGGGCTGTATAATTTCATCTGGCTTTGGGGAACTGATGTTCATAGATGGGATCATGGACAAATTTGAATACAAGAGGATTCTTGAAAACAATCTTAAAAAGAGTGCAGAGAAGCTGAGATTAGGGCATGATTATTACTTCCAGCAGGACATTGATCCGAAGCATACTGCTGAAATTGTAAGGCTTTGGATCGTGTACAACACACCTCACACTTTGAAGACACTGCCCCAATCTCCAGATTTAAATCATATACAGAACATCTGGAAGGAACTCTAGAGGCGTGTGAGGAAGCCTCACATCAGAAACAAGGAACTTCTGAAAGAACTTCTTCAAACAGAGTGGAGAAATATGTACTCTGCAGTCACTAAATAACACACACAGACAATGCCCAAACAATTATCAGCAGTAATTCAAAGAAAGGGGATGAAAACTGAATACTAGCTGTTCTCTGTTCGAATACTTATGTCCAGATGTAAAGTAACCGTTTTATTTCTCCTTGTAGTGCAAATTAGTTACAGTTGATATTTATAAGTTTATATGTTTAATGGAAGACTCAAGTTTATTCTGTACCAGTTGTATTTACGTATGCTTACTCTGCGTAGCTTTAAAATAATATAAGTAATAAACATGTTTGCGTTCGAATACTTATGTCGGCCTCTGTATATCATACACAGGCTGGGAATCACTAATTATGGAACATTATAATTAAAATGTGATAGGTAATCCTAATCCATATGATTAGCAGCTAGCGTGATGGCGCCTTTAAAATGTTTTATAAGAAATGTCGTAACCAAAGTTAGTCTATAAAATTGATAGCACGGCAGTCGGTGATTTTGGAATTTTCTTCATAAAATGTCGTAGCCAACATTAATCTATGTCATTAACAGCCCGGAAGCCGGTGACTTTTAATGCTATACATCAAATGGCGTAGATAATCTTCATCTCTATCATTAACCGCCCGGGAGCCGGTGATTCTGTAATGTTCTATACTAAATGTCGTAGACAATGTTGATTTATATAATTAAATCCCAGGAGCCGGTGATTTTACTATGTTGTGTATAAAATATTGTAGGCAATGTTTAATCTATATCACAAAGAGGCCTGAGGCCGCTGATTATGGAATATTCTGTTTAAAATTGCATACGCAATACTACGATAACATAGATTGTATACTGGCCAGGTAGGTGGTTATAGAACATTCTGTTTAAGACACTGTACAGATGTTAACCTACACCGGATAGCGATGACTTGTAATGCTTTTTTGTTTGTTGCGTCAGAACCACCGCTATAATGTACATGAATTCTGATATCTTCTAGGTTATCAAATGCATATTTATTTTTTATTTTTGGTGGTATTGTGCCTTTGGTCAATTTAGAGACCATTTGTTTCACATTTGGGTCATTATTGTTACACTTTCTTACTTTTGGCATCTTTATTTATAGTTTCTTGCGTTTACCTGAATACATGAAGTGTGTCGGGTTAGCGAGATTTCACACAAGGATACCGTTTCTAGCACCAGAAAAATCTCTATCCAGCTGAGGTATAAGAGTAACTTTGTACTTCTTTCACTCCCGTTTTGGGAAATAGGGTTGCTAAGGAGAGCGTATCCTGTGAATGGGTGGATGGCTACTTTGGGAGCGGAATTACCCTCAAGAGTTTTCCCACCCATTGCGATAATTCCATGTGGCCCCTCTTCACGATTTGATATCGGCAATTACGTTCCTAAATGATCACATATTGTCACGAGCATGGTGCTGTGACGAGGGACGTAACTGTGAAGGAATCTTCAGGGGTAGAGATTACTCGCAAGCTGCTAGATGGCCCACTTTATTATGGCAATAGAAGCGTAAGCATAACAGTGTTGACAGTAATGATTGATGGCTTTGGAACACAATTGTAATGAACAAGTTACATACTCGCTAATATGGGTTGTCCCCCAAGGGGCTTACCTTTGGGCAGGTGTGGTAGTGCTGTCGTGGGTGCAGCCGTCTACGGAGTGGCTTCGGAGAAGTCGAGAGCCCCCGGCTTCACGGACCACGAGGGTACGTTGAGCCGGTCGAGCCGCGAGTCAGAGAGAGAGAGACCCACTATGGGCCAGTAGCTCTTTTATATAGGCCAATTCTGCCTAGCGGGGGTCCCCAGACAATGGCGCAGATTTACCAAATATGGTGTGTCGCCTGTCTGGGTTCTGGAACTTCCGGAGAACTTTCCAGAGACGCAAGATCAGTACCAAAGTCTTGCATGACTGGGGTTTCTTACAGAAAACGGATATTCTAGAACATCCGGTAAACTTTCCAGAGACACATGACTAGCCTAAGTCCTACGTGACGGGATATCCTATAGGAGGCTGATGTCATGGTAGCACTAGGAGTGCCATGGGAAGTGGAAACCCACAAAGTTCCTGTTATTCACAAAGAGTTGAGAAACTCCAGAAAGTAAGAAAATGTTAAATATGTAATTTTCTCAAGAATAACCAATTACTATGATCCCCAATAAATGTCCAAAGTTTGTGTGTTTCTTGCACCTCTCGACAGCACTTGTGACACTTGCCCCACCGGTAAACTCGGCGCCCTCGCCGAGGAATAAGACAACACTTCTACCTCGCTCAGAGCGAAGGCACGTACAATAAATGTTATCACAAAAATTACAAAAAGAAAGTCTGAAACAGTACCAAAATCTTACACAATAATAATTAAACATTGAATACAAATAGAAAAACATAAGGATATAAGTGTAGCACCGAAAAAAAATAAGGATGGGACAAAAGTAGGGAATGTTACACTATGAAGTAAAACAAGCACCGTCCATGAACCACACAACACCAGTGGTCACCTAAGCGAGGTTCATGTTCCGACACTGTGACACAACACATCGAGCGCACCACAAGGAAAGGGAGACGTCCCCTGAGTTCTGCTGCCGAACGCACCTATCACGTACTGCACTGTATGTTCGCTATGTCCAAAGCGCTGTCGCTAGGCGCACGTATTGCGCTGACATCAACAACTGTTCGATGACAAAGTTCGACGGCACATCAATATGCCAACAAGACTTGGGAACGCCAACACTCTTCGGAGCACCAATACGTTGAGCAACGAAGTATCTTCAATATAGAGGCCAATCATGCAGTTAGCAAACACACGTGTTAGTCCATGGTAGACGTGCGAAGCATGATACAGTAAACCAGGTCACAAGGGCTCCTGAGGGCTCTAGAAGACCTCGCGATGTTCCCATGATGATAGCGGCGGGCAGGACCTCTCCCGCCCGAAGATAGCCAGGCAGTACGGATGGAGGTTCGTGAAGTTCCAGGTCGCGAGGCGCTCCAGGTGTGTCAGGCGGTGTAAATAAGGTCGTGTAACAGAAACAAAAAATAAAAGAGAATAGATTACTTGGAATATGGAGGAAATGACTTGGGTCAAAGGCAACATAACAAAAACAATTGATTAGGATGTAATAGGATCATTCAGGAATAAAACGGAGAAGGTGCTACGCCAAACAGGAATTAGCGTCTAGAGTAAAAATAAAGAATAACTGAGTAACTGAATATATACAGCCAAAAACTCAGAGAAACGAGGTGAAACCTATGTGGATAATTATCGAAAAAGGTTTAAAATACCAATGGCTAACAATGTGAAACAAAGGAGTAGTACATAGCCATATTAAATTTGGACAATTTCAATTAGGCTACCATTGCAAAGCGTGTAAGGCCAGAGGGCCATACTACACTTCATTGTAATTATGTGTAAGCCACATGTGTTTCACCTGCACAAGAGAAATTGTTAAACCAAATTAAACTTCCGTTAGTAAAACAAATAACAGAGTAAATGATTAAAGAAGCAAATAGAAGTGACTGACATGGAGAAAAACAAATGACGAATGTTACACGTGACGTAACAGTGGTATATAAACTAGGGGACATAGGTCTATCGGAGAAGGCTCTCATAGATTTGATGGTTGCAAAGTTACACTTTGAGCAATTATGTAAGTCACAATTACTACAATAAACGTGAGCAATGTACCTGATAATAGTAACAAATACAGTTGAGTAGTCTTAAGGATGCCACAGTGAACAAAGTAGCTATGAAGCATGTGCTATATTAAAAGCACAAGTACACAAAAGGTAGTAAGCAACAACCAACCTTTGAAAAATAGCACTGAGACAACAAAACCTTAAAACTAGTATGAGAACACTAAGTTGCCACAGATCCTCCTTTCAAACTAATCGAAGAAATGTCGTCCAAAAGAAAAATGCGAGGAATGTAGGGTTGAAGCAGCGTCCCGCTCCAACCGGTACATCTTCACGAAAGAGCAGAATTCATAATTCAGACCATATACTATGCAAAAATCAGATAATATATTACCAATTGCCAGTAAAAATAATGACGTGCATCCTTACGACTAACCAAGACTGTCGCAAAATAAAGTATCACATTGTAATAAAAAGAATTTATGAACGAACTTGCAGTAAAATACTGTCTGAATGTATCAGACATAACTAAATTACAAGTTAAACCAAAGGCCGTAATGCATCAAGCATCCGGAATGTACATTAATATTTTAGTTAATGTGTCATACAGAGAATATAATCAGTAGTACATATAAAAATTGATGTGAATGTCATTATTAACTGAACATAGAAATAAGATTAGGGCTGTCAACATAATTAAAGTTGTCATAAGGGATCGTACAATTAAATATACGAGGAGCTGTCAGAGTCAGTATTACACACAAACACACAGTCGTGGTGGCCATATCCACGATTTCACACATTCATAAAATAATAACTCAATGTAAACGTCTCGAGACACTCATAACTCACAAATATTACTCCGTAGTACTACAACAAAGGAGCGATCTTATAAACACAATAATAAACTCAATAAGACTTTGTGCACGCATATAACAACTCAAAGAAAGACATTCTCTTTAATGTCTTGTCAAAAACTCGTCTTGTGGGACCTTACGGTATATCCACAAGAGGTAAGGAGTTTAACCACTGACTCCTTACCCTGACTTAAACCACCAAGGGGTCTCGCGACGTACCAAGGTAGTTAAGCCGAAACCCTCAAAATAAATATTCTGGTACCAAAAACACATTACTTCAAAATAGCTCAGATATAATCCGGGCTCTTTACCTGACAGGACCCTGCGGTTTCCCTGACAGATAGAAAACTCATATGCCCCAACAATTCATTAGCTCCCTTAATTATCATATCATGATAATCCCCAAAATCAAACAAACATTCTTTAATCGCACATCACACGAACAACCCCAATCCCATGGGGGTCATGCGACACACCCTTGAAGTGAGGTTGTATACTAAAAAATTAATAAGACGACCTCTGACCCCTCCTACGTATTAACAATAAAATTTCAATATTCATACATTATTATATCTTTATAACAGCAACATGATCCCATGACGCTGACAGCCAAGCTTAACGTAATGACAATAACAAGAAGTGGCCAACCACATCCAGAAAAAAAATTACAAAGCTGTAACTGTTGTATCTCACAAGAAGCTGATGTAAGCGTAAGAAAAAAAAATTACCTTACCAGAAAATACTTTGAAGGCTGTGTTAGTGTATATATACCTCAACATAAATGGTTAATGACAGTAAAATCATACGTAGAAAAGATTTCACAATACTATAACTCCCAGAATAAAGTATCTAAAATAGAGTATAAAGTATTATTCCACTATAAGTATACTCGCAATTTAATTGCAGGTAGAAAAACAGAAAGTAGAGAATACGCATACTATAGGTGTAATCATCCAAGCAAAGTCCAATGCAAACGGCAAGCAAACTAAAGACAAAAATTAAATTTGCATTAAGGGCGTAAAAATGAGTAGTCTAGGGCGGTACTTGGTACAAGATATTCACTTAAAAAAAAAAAAAAAAATGTCATGCGCTAAGTTGGTATTGTATAAAATCCTGCGACCATCTCAATCGTAGAAAGTAATCATCGTAACTTATTACTTAACGAGCCTTACCACCGAGGGTTTCTCACGAAGCACCCAAGGAATAAAGTCGTAATATTTAAAATCAACAATCATAGCAAAGAAGTAAATCTGGCATACCCTAATTTTAGTGGGAAATCAATATAAGTCACAAAAAGATTTCAACTGTGAGTTGGCAATTTGTGTAAGACATTGCATGATAAGGATTCTACAAATTTTCCAAGGAGTAGTGACAGCGGGTAAGTAAACAGGATAACAGGAAGTGAGCGCGTCCACTTCCTGTGAAAAACCTGGTATCCTCTCTAATAGGAAGATTAAGAAGATGTTTAAAACTAATTGACATTACCAATTTGCAAAAGAAATTTTACAGTGATTCGGTTTCCGGTATCGCCTCTAAAGGTGTGGGTGGCATGCGCCTGGCGGCTACCGGTGGTGTCGTGAATAGTAGAACACCGCTAGTAGAATGCTCCTCAGCATTGGAAACTCCTGGACGTCGACTGGTTCGATGTAGGTGGTAAACCTGCCAACATAACTTAAGAGATCGGTAAGCCACAGCACAACTAAAAATCAAATGTTAAAAATGTGGTCCAAATAAATAATAGAGATATGAATGGCAAAGAACTCGAAAACTTAAAGGGATAGATACTTGGTACGCAATGGTATTTGGCAGCCGTTGAAGTGCTGCTCCAGTAGCGATGCACATTGTCCTACCTTACGTGTCCTACCTTACGTGTCGTCCATACCGACGGTGTGCAGAAAGGCAATTATCAATAGGAGGGCTATTGGAGATACAAATATCTGTAAAAAGACCAGATAACAGAAAGAAGGCGAAATGATGAATGAAAACAGCAAAGCATGAAAATAAACAGTGCGCTATTAATCACATTCAGAGCGGTAAGGAATTTATACGACGCAATGATGGTAAAAGGTAGAAAATTCATCCGAAAAAGAAAATGCAAAGAAAAAAAAATACAATATTTGGTGAAGCAAAAATGCATTAATGAAAGAGAAGAGAAAATTAAGTCTCTTTATGCGTGAAATAAGAACAAAATGAACTATATTAATAACATAATATAATCGTCGGATTAACTGTGTATTTTTCTGTGTGAATAAACTGGTTTTCCCTGATATGAAAACTCTGTGTAACACTAAAACAGTACATCCTAGGTGTGCTGTGCCAACGGAAAGGAAGTAAGGAAGATAACAAGTTTCCGGTAACAGAGCTGGATGCTTGAAATAATGCATTCAGATGTGCACATCAACGAAAGACTGCCAGCCGAGCGAAAGACAATTATGCAGAATTATTTACAACAATTTGGGACTGCATCTAAAGAAGTGAGTACACAACTTTTGATTATAGAGTGCAACGTGTTTAAAAAAGACGATAACATTCACAGAAGAATTATGCGTAAAGATGGTGAAGCAACCAATAATCTGCCGTAACTAAGTAATGAGTTCTTCCACGGCCAGTGTTAAGCTTACATGTATTTATAGCCGTAGACCGTGCAATTAATGAAGCATTAATATAGGCAATCTTTGATCATAATATGCTATTTCACAATCGTGCAGTTCCAGCGGGTATAAATATTGAAATAAAGGAAAGAATTGTTATGAAGAAAGTGTGTTAATTAAATTAACTACGCGTAGACCATTAATACGTGCGGTGTTAACAATAAGCGTTGTTTTCATGCCAAAATATTCCACCTGATACAATGTACTACTATAAAATTGCAAAAGATTTGCTTATAAAATATACATACGAGTGACAATATACATTTTGTATAAAAAAGTGAAGTATGAAATATGCATTTTTATTTATTTATAGATAAATAAGTAACAAATGAAAGTTGGGATAAATGTTGGTTACTGTAAACAAAAGGAAGCCTGCTTATTACTGCCAGTAATGTTATTATCATTATTATGATTATTATTAATGTAAAGGAAATATGCGAAAGCGGAAACTATTAATAGTGCAAAGGCAATTGAAGAATAAGTCGTGAAATAATACCGGCTGTGTACTGTTTCCAAGCGTGTGTATGAGGTGAGTGAAACCATTTAATTCGCAGCAATTTTAACAAAGGGTATACAAAGTGATGTAGTTTATGTGACTGAATGTGTGACTGCTATTACAATTATTAACCGTAATTATGAACGATACGTTGTTATAGTTGTTTTATGCTACCACTTCTAGGCAACAACAGTGGTAAATATTAATCGTTTGGACTAAGGTTAGCGACAGATATTTGCATTTTAGTGTCTGTTAAATCGGTTACGTATTTCCGGCTAACTTTTAGTGCTGCGGTTTTGCGTTCTTCGCCAACTTTGAAAACTTCGTGGTAATTTAGTAATAAATAGAGAAACAGTTTGCTGGAAATTTTCCTACTTTTTCGCGGTTGCACTAAAGGTTAAATTTATATTGCTGACATAGATAAGGTAGTTATTACAGTGTATCATTACGATTCACATGCTTAATGCAATATGGGTATTATTAGCATTACAAGCATTACTATTACTGCGGTTGTCGTGTTGGCAGTTTACTCACATGTACACAAAACATATATAACAGCATAACAAAATGAACATTAATGAAAAATATTATGCAACTATACATAGTTATGGTACATAAACAGTTACAGGCAAAGCATCATAGGGACAGTTAACAGTGAATATATTCTGCCGATTAAGATTATTTTTTTTAAGAAACTGGAATTATTTTTGCAATAGTTCATAAGGCACATGTATCGATCTAATCGATTGATCTTATTGATGATGTTCACTTATGTCATGAATTCTATACAATATATCACAGTGAGATTTTATGTAGTGGGATGTGGTAACAAAGCATTAGTGAATAACAGCTTGGCATTGTACCTATCTATAGAAGCATTTTATTTCAGAAAAGCAGGGATTTTCTCGGGGTTTGTCATTTCTATGCCGCGTTTTACATAAATGGTTACTAATACACAAAACATAGAAGAATGTATTGGCTAATTCCTTGAAAATACAACGTGTTTTCGGAATATTCCTGTATTCCTAGTTTATATCATAATTTATTTCATGTTATGACATATAACTTAATTTCAATACATGATGTGTCAGATATATTCTAACCTGTATCTACCGTGATACACTACATTCTATAGTTTGGGTTGTTATCAACGTATGGACTCATATGCTCATTCCCATGGGTGGGAGGGTTTATTTGTTATACAGAAAATAAGTTACTCCGAAAAAAAAAATCACTTTAACATTTCTAACTGCTGCTTACTCAGGATAACCGATAGCGTAATGACAAACTTGCTATACAGGTGTACCTCGCTATTACAATATACTTAGTATTTTACATTAAAATACATCAACTTAAATTAAAAATAAAAATAGGAGCCATCTATACATGCAACTTAATGATAAAGGAAATGGACAATTAATACACAAATAACACAAAGTTATTCTTAGGGTTATCCTTAAGGATAGTTTTAGGTCCTCTTACATTAATCGTGCTGGCTACCTCGCTACTCGACTTCTCCAAAAGCAGTCCGAAGTGGCTACCAAGGGGTTATTACTATGGTATTTATACAAGTCGCATAATGTGTAGTGGGTGGCTTTCTGCCTGGAAACCAGAAACCTGATCCTGTAGCAATGGGAATGTGCCTGATTGTGAAAAATTTCCTAACTCATTGTTCTCAGCACGAGAATTAGTGCCACGACTACCCAGTGTATTCCTGCAATAGTTTCGAATCGTATACATTATTAGGATCAGAGGAGATATTCCTAGGAAAATTGCGTAGAAAGACAATTGTGGTACTGCACGAACATTAGAAGTTATAGGAGCATCATCTATCGCGCTACTATTTAATGTTGTGTTACAGAATGGAGGAGCAAATCCAGCATTACAATGGCATTGTTGTTTATTATTACATACGCCATCACCATAACAATGACATGTTTTGTTTTGAACTAATATAACCGAAACACATTTTTGATGTAAACACATTTTGTTTTTCCCACATTTAGCACCATTATGCACAAGCCCCGGTTGAACAACGTCTACACCTAAATCAACAATAACAGTAGTACATCTTTCATAAGTACTATACTTAAGCGTTTTGCCTACTCTAGCATAACTATGTATACCAAATTGAAGTGTATTGTTGTGATGGCCACATTGTAGTATTCCGCAAAGTAAATCCTTCGCACTGCATTTTGTATAACGATCAGAAAGAAAGTCGTACCCACAATTTCCAGTTATACTAGCACGGTCGTTATTCTGATAACATTCCCTATCCATGTTTTTCGCAGACCTACCCCACAATTTTCGACATTGATCAGTATGTGTTGTACATGACCCTTAATAACAGAATGATTGCCCTTTCTTACAAGGGATGCCATTCATTTTATAAACGTCTTCGGGACAATACTCCGAGACACCATCACAATATTCTGCAAAGTCACATTCAGTAACTGCAGCACGACATACTGCACCTTGAATTTTAGGATGACATGTTTCAGTATTACAGCACTTATCTGTTGCACAGGTAGCATTCAGGTGCAACAAACATGTGGAAGAATTGCAGCATGAATGAACAATGTCTCATTCCTCCCCGGGTTCTACAAAACCATTACCACAGACGGGACTCGAATATGTATTTACTGGAATATTTCTAAGGCACAAATCAATATTATGGCTTAACGAATCATTTAATTCTTTTAAATTACAGGGGCTCCACTGGGTGGGTATATTAGAGCCTATTGATCCTCCCATAATGCAACAACATTCACACTGAGAACAATACTCATCATGTAGCATTCCAAAGGTATGGCCTAATTCATGAGCTATAGTTACAGCTACTAATTCCTCATTTTCTATATCATCATTTATTACTGCGCCAGAATGTTCATATGTACACATCGAATAGGGATACGCCTCTCCAACAACTCCACGGCTAAATGTAGTGGCAGTAAGTAAAAGTGCATTATCATTCGGAAACGCCTGGATCAGAAATTCTCTACGATAGCGCAAAAGTCATTCAATACCTGATGGCTATTATCAGTAGCATGTATTTGGTTACCATTAGACCAAATGAGGACACTTGTCAGTGCAATTTTTATGTTCAAAGGGGCATACAGGGCATTTACAAGATTGATCAAGTGCAAACAATGCTGGCTTAGGCTTCTTTGATTCATTGTCAATTTGTGATAAAGTGGATAATCCACAACAAACAATAACTCCAGAATGCGCGGCCTATTATTAAAACCAGGAGGTAGTTTAATGTCATTCGCACCTCGTTTTATTTTATATTTAACCTGATTATGCTTGTGAAACCCAATATTACTATGTTCCTTAAAGGTTGAATGTGCATATGTTCTTTGGTAGGCGGTTGGCAAATGGTCCTCGTGGACAGGTAAGAAATGTGAAATGTAGTTTTTACTCTGATTTAGTTTTCCCAAATGTAAAACCTCACTTCCGTCATAAATAGCTCCTTTCAAACC
This sequence comes from Mantis religiosa, assembly GCA_030765055.1. Lineage (NCBI taxonomy): Eukaryota > Metazoa > Arthropoda > Insecta > Mantodea > Mantidae > Mantis > Mantis religiosa. The sequence goes on along the minus strand of CM060950.1, from coordinate 47,262,527 downwards.
ATCATATGTTGAAACAGTTACCCAAGATTTTCTGTTACCTCGCACTATTCCTAAATACTGACAAATTTCAGGGTTCCCTACAACAAAGATTTCACCACTGCTAATATGATTTTCAGAAAAAGTAGTTAAAGTCAGTACCGTATTCAAATATACATCCAGAAAATAAGTTTTGCCATTGTTTTCAAAAATCAAAGTAAGGGGAGAAACATGACCAAGTATATCTTCAACACAGTCGTGTAACAATTTTGCTGTCACATTGTACCATGGAATACTTAAAGTCACACCTTGGTCTAGTGCATTGTGGCTGTAAATCCACTCGCTGCCCCGCGAGGTACCTAGCTGCTTCTATACGACGCACAAAATTTGTTAAATCACCCACAGTCGGGGGATCAGCTGGCAATACTTGCTCCAGAAGAGAAGGCTTCAGCCCTCGCATAACATGACGGACTCTTTCCCTTTCAGTCATGTTAGGGTTTACCTGATCGCATAGTACGAGAACATCATATATATAACGTTCGGTAGGCTCACTTAAGTCTTGTACGCGCTGGCGAAGACGGCATTCAAGGATCTCTTCCTGCGCCGCCGGAAGAAAGGCTAACTGTAAGGCGGCTTTCAGGTCATTCCAACCGTATTGCCTGTGTCGTGGTACGAACGTTTTAAACCAATTGGCAGCGGCCTCCCTCAGATAGCACGGGAGGTATTGCTTCTTGCTGCTCTCGTCCCAACCATTAGCAGCTGCTATTGTTTCAAAATTGTACAAATAAGCGGCCACATCTTGACCCGGCTTACCTTCATAAATTCCTGGATCAATAAATGGCCGAGCAAACGGCAAAGGGGGAGCCACAATTGGTTTCCCTAGACCAGCCTCCTGAGCTGAAGATCCAGCTTGTAGAGCTGTTGCCATTTCGGGGTCTTCCAGGGATGATTCTGAACTGGATTTAGAGGTCGGGGAACCGGGTTGAGATTGTATTACAGACAGATCGCCTACACTAAGACTTCGTTGCTTATTAGGAAAATATACTAAGGGTGACTGTCCTCGAATCCTACGACTGCTTCTCACACGAATATTGGACATGGACTCCCGCAATGAATTTAAGTCTTGCGACAGCACGTGTACGTCACTAATTGCCACCGCATAAGCGTCTACTGTACCGTCTAATGTTTCTTGATACTGTTGAAGCAGTTTCCTAATGTCCTGACTCGTTGGGCTATTACTAGGGTACTTCGCCAGTAATTCCATGTATTGGAGAGATTCGAAGTGATACTAATACTGACACCCATCAGGGGAGCTAACAATCCCTATTATACGTAAAATAAGGTAGCACAAGCAGCCAAGGACCATTATACAAAGAAACAGTAAACCAGCTGTAACAGTGTCACAAACCATCCCAACCAAAAATTGTATATTGTGTGTTCATTGTTCACCGTACACTAGTACTCATACCTTCAGAACTTCGGATATCGATTACCAAGGTAAGAAAGATAAAATTAACAGAAAAAAACCCAACAATGGAATCATAGCAAAAACTCCCTCCCCCGGAGTTATAATGAAAAGAGAGGTCCGGAATTGAACATATTTCCCCTAAAATTTAAGAGAAATTGGCGCCTCCGCCATATGTCACGAGCATGGTGCTGTGACGAGGGACGTAACTGTGAAGGAATCTTCAGGGGTAGAGATTACTCGCAAGCTGCTAGATGGCCCACTTTATTATGGCAATAGAAGCGTAAGCATAACAGTGTTGACAGTAATGATTGATGGCTTTGGAACACAATTGTAATGAACAAGTTACATACTCGCTAATATGGGTTGTCCCCCAAGGGGCTTACCTTTGGGCAGGTGTGGTAGTGCTGTCGTGGGTGCAGCCGTCTACGGAGTGGCTTCGGAGAAGTCGAGAGCCACCGGCTTCACGGACCACGAGGGTACGTTGAGCCGGTCGAGCCGCGAGTCAGAGAGAGAGAGACCCACTATGGGCCAGTAGCTCTTTTATATAGGCCAATTCTGCCTAGCGGGGGTCCCCAGACAATGGCGCAGATTTACCAAATATGGTGTGTCGCCTGTCTGGGTTCTGGAACTTCCGGAGAACTTTCCAGAGACGCAAGATCAGTACCAAAGTCTTGCATGACTGGGGTTTCTTACAGAAAACGGATATTCTAGAACATCCGGTAAACTTTCCAGAGACACATGACTAGCCTAAGTCCTACGTGACGGGATATCCTATAGGAGGCTGATGTCATGGTAGCACTAGGAGTGCCATGGGAAGTGGAAACCCACAAAGTTCCTGTTATTCACAAAGAGTTGAGAAACTCCAGAAAGTAAGAAAATGTTAAATATGTAATTTTCTCAAGAATAACCAATTACTATGATCCCCAATAAATGTCCAAAGTTTGTGTGTTTCTTGCACCTCTCGACAGCACTTGTGACAATATTAAAGCAGCTCTTGCTCACATGATGAGCAACCCTGACGCTCCAATTTCATAATAAAGAAATTTCAGAAGGCTGCTAGATAATAATCAATTTTCGTTTAAATGCATATTGTTGTCTTTAATACTGATTCTTCAGAAATGCCTTTCCTTCAATGTTATATAATACAGGATTTTTAAACATCTTTGACTACTCAAGGAAGTCTAGCACCACAAGTCAGGAGGTCTGGCGGTAAAGTTTTTGAGTATAGCGTGTGAGGAAGTCTAGCACCACAAGTCAGGAGGTCTGGCGATAGTTAGTGAGTATAGCGTGTAAGGAAGTCTAGCACCACAAGTCAGGAGGTCTGGCGGTAGAGTTAGTGAGTATAGCGTGTGAGGAAGTCTAGCACAAATCAGGAGGTCTGGCGGTAGAGTTAGTGACTATAGCGTGTGAGGAAGTCTAGCACAACAAGTCAAGAGGTCTGGCGGTAGAGTTAGTGAGTATAGAGTGTAAGGAGGTCTAGTACGGCAAGTCAGGAGGTCTGGCGGTAGAGTTAGTGAGTATAGCGTGTAAGGTCTAGTACGGCAAGTCAGGAGTTCTGGCGGTAGAGTTAGTGAGTATAGCGTGTAAGGAAGTCTAGCACAAATCAGGAGGTCTGGCGGTAGAGTTAGTGAGTATAGCGTGTAAGGAAGTCTAGCACCACAGGTCAGGAGGTCTGGCGGTAGAGTTAGTGAGTATAGCGTGTGAGGAAGTCTAGTAAAGCAAGTCAGGATGTTTTTTGCAATTTCCTTCCTCCATCGTTAAGTCATGTCGGACGATGAATTAACTGTGTGAAATGACGCTCAAATCAGTCCGTGGTCCATGGAGCTTAGTTACCTGACATTCGTCTATCAAGGTAAAGGAAAACCCTGGAAAGAATCTGATCCAGGTAATTCACCCTGACCGAGAGTTGAACTCGGGATCTCTTGAACGTGAGGCAGCTACGCTACCGAGGCGGGCGAAGTCAGGATGTTATTGGAAAATGGAAGTATGATGCCGACGTTGTTAACTAGTGTGGTGTGTGAGTAATGTGATGTAGCAAGCTAGGATGTCTAAGGAAATTATCAGCATTTCTGTTCGGGGAGTTAGCTAATGTGGCGTGTAAGGCAGTCTGGTGATTCAAGTCAGGATATTATGGGGTGTCAGTGTAACTAGCGGGTTTAGTTAGTATCGCTGGCAGGTAAGTCTGGCAAATTAAGTCGATATGTCTTGGGAAGACGTCAGTTTGCAATCGAAGGATTTGGTGAATGTGGCATCTGTGTATGTCTCATGAAGCTAGTCAGGTTTTCTAGAGAAGATCTCTCAGTGTATCTATCCGCTGAATTAGCAAGTGTGGCATTAGAGGAAGTCTGGCGAAGCAAGTCATGGTATCTGGGAAATATCGTTAGTGGATCTTTTTAGGTAAAATCGTTAGTGTGGCTGTCAGCTTAGCCTGTGTATGTGGAGTATGAGTAAGGCTGATGAAGCATATCAGATTGTCCGACAGTGTGACTGACGGTGGAGTTAGTGAGTGTCTCGTGTGAGTAAGTCTGGTGAAATATGTCAGAATATCTATGGAAGATCAGTGTAGTTGAGTTTCTCACATTTGCATGCTAGTAAACTGTTGGTGAAGTAAATCAGATGTTCTGAGGAAGTTATTTAGTGTGTTTGTCCGCCAAAATAGCGTGTCTAGCATGTGAGTAAGTCTGGCAATGTATGTTAATATGTCTGGGAAATATCTTCAGTGTGTCTGTCAGAAAAGTTAATAGCGATGGCGTGTAAGTGCGTCTGGTGAAGCAGTTCAAGATTTCTGGGGGAAATTTTCAGTGTATCTGACGGTGGTTTGAGTAACGTTGCATGTGACAAGTCTGGTGAAGCAAGTCAGGAAGTAAGGAGATGGTCGTTAGTGTGTTTGCCAGCAGAGTTAGTGAGTTTAGCGCGGTTGCGAGTCTGGTGAAGTAAGTCAGGAGGTCTGGAAAATATCATCAGTGTGTCTGGCAGCGGGGAAGGGGAGTGCGGCATTTGAGTAAACATGCAGAAGTAAGTTCTCCAAAGTTTGTGATTGTGGCTTATGAGTATATTTGGAGAAGTGAATCAGGATATATGCGAACATCGGTAGAGTACCTGGCGCCGGAGTTAGCGTAACATGCGTGTAGGTCTGCTGGAGCAAGTAATGAGATCTGGGGAAGATCGTCAGTGAGTCTGCAGGCGGCGTTGTTCTCCGATTGAATTGATAACGTCTTACTGTGAAGAACAACCTGTTCTGATATCTGCACGATAATGTTGATGCACTGTATTGGACACACCAGCGAGCTAGCTGTCCTGAAGAAGAGGCTAAGTCGGGGGATTTCGTTGCGCCGCTACGTCAACATAAAGTAAGTGAAGTGGCAGTGAAGAATGGAACTTGTTCACATTATTGAAGTGACAGAGTAAGCTAAGCGAGTTGTTGGCGAAAGTTGAACTTGATAAAGTGAAGCGAAAACTTCGTGAAGTTACTTTGAATACCTCAGCAAGGTCAAAATATGAATGCTGTGTGCACAAATAAAAAAAAAATTTTTGTGGTCAGTGAAATTTTGGAGGGCTTAAAGGTGATAAAGCACAGGGAAATTTTGCAATTTTTTTTAAAATCTCACATTACAAAAACGTACAATCTTTAAGGTGAATTACTATTTCAGCATGAGTGAAATGCATGCTGCAATTGGTACGAGGGTGGGTAAGAAAGTAATGCCTCCTATTTTTTTTTCTCTTTTAATTGCCAAGAAAATTGAATCCAATTTACATAGCTTGAAAACTACAACATTGACGATTAATTTGTCACTATTCAATATATTCTCCGTCCTTTTCCATAGTTTTTATCCACCTTTTAACTAGGGTATGTATTCCAGTGTGGTAAAACACACTGTCTTGCTTTCTAAGCCATTGACGCACGGACGTTTTCACAGCCTCCTCATCTTCAAAATGAGCTTCCTTCACGATGAGCTTCCTTAAGTGGCCCGAACAGATGGATGTCTGATGGTGCCAGGTCAGGGCTGTATGGGGGGTGAGGTAAGACTTGCCATCCCAATTTCTCAATTTCTGCAGTGGTGTAACTGCTGGTGTGTGGTCTTGCACTGCCATGCAAAAGAAGAACATGCGCCATAGTTTTTGTTTGGCGAACTCGGCGAAGACGTGCTTTCAGCTTTTTGAGAGTTCTGACGTATTGGACAGAATTTATTGTGCATCCGTGCTCCAAAAAATCAATCATAAGCACACTCTCTGCATCCCAGAACACTATCGCCATAACTTTCCCTCCCGACCGCTGAGTTTTGATTATTTTTTTCTTCGGTGACGTTGTGTGATGCCATTCCATTGACTGCCTCTTTGACTCATGTTAAAAAAATGAACCCATGTTTCGTCTCCAGTAACAATTTTTTCCAGAAACTCCTCTCCCTCCAAATTGAAGCGCTGTAAGTGTTCGGAGGCTATTGTTTTCCTTGTTTCTTTGTTTTAGGCTTTTAACATCCTTGGTACACAACGTGATCAAACTTTTGACTAACCCAGTTGTTGAATAATCATCATCACTCTGCCTTTACTGAGGGATTTAATGCGATACAATTCACCTGTTGTTGCCCGGCGATCACTACGAATGATGTCATCAACTCGCTGAATGTTGCATGGAGTCACTGCAGTCACCGGCCTGCCGCTTCGCTTTTCATCTGCCAATGGTGTTTGCCCTTCAGCTTCGTTACAGCGACAAGCCCATCGGCTATCAGTGCTGACATCCACCGTTGCTCACCATTCTCATTTTTTAGCTTTTCGTGAATGCGAATTGGCGTTTCACCTTCCGCAGTCAAAAATTCAATCACAGAACGCTGTCTAATGCTAATGTCGATGTCAGCCATTTTGTAAGAGGATACAGTGCTGCCACTGTTGACTTGGGAAGTTACTACTGCAGGGGATTCGAGAAGAAGGTTTGAGGAATGACGCCAAATTCAAAGTTTTCACATAACTTACTTATTTAAGGGGGAAAAAAATAGGAGGCATTACTTTTTGGCCCACCCTCGTAGCATGGCACACACTTAGGGTAAGTGTTACCTAATTAAAAATTTCTATCATCCACATTAGAAACGCCTTCACGTCATGACATTATCTTAAAAATCGGAAGAAATGCGTATTTTAAATTATCTGTACACACCGAATGCAGTCATGCTTACTATTCTTCAATGCGCAAATAGAATGTTTTACCTAGCAACGAAAAATCACAGAAGTTGAAACAAGTGACTGGAGCTTGTAATTCAGCAACACTATTATGGTTCAATTTTATGGATACGTTCCATGTAAAATCTGGCAAGGATTGACAGCATTGTAGACATTCACTCTGAACAGCGGCAATAAGAGGAGTGAGTTAGTACATTACTACCTTGCAGGAGTATTTAGCATCACATTGCCAATTAGAATTGCACCAGTTCGTACACTTAAAACTAGAGTGCTATATTAAGAAATGAGATATACGGTATGTATCACAGCGTTACAGTTAAGAAGTTAGCGGAAAATTGCGATTTATCATGTCACATTCATCATTGTTTTCCCATTGTTCATATTTAAAATGTGACACTTACACGAAAAATAAAGGTTCTGTGAATGTGGAGAAGAAAATCTACTGTCGTTGCCGTGCAGTTTTGTTTGATCCTCATAACCACTGTTCAGAAAAAAAAAGTATGGTGAACTAAATATAGATCGAGCAAATTTGTAACTAACCTGTTATGCATACATTTCTTTCACATGGAGTTTTAACAGGAATAAGTGAATAACAGGTTTGAAATACGTAAGTGTATAGGACACATCCTTTTGGTTTTATTCTTATATCCTGAAACCTATATTCAAAGTCCTTACTTATCTCACTATATCTACAGTTTAGCAAAACCTTATGTCTTTTCACAATGGCCTGATGTAAATAGATCAAATTGTAAAAATAATTCTTTTCTCAGAATCTTAGTGGAAAGATATGCTGGACTGCTAGCAACATTAGTCTTTTGTAGTTTACGCAGGTAAATGAGCTCAGGCGACATCCGTTTGTACTGAAATGACTCGGAAAAAGAACTGGTCATAAAGCACATCTCGCTTTCTTCACCTCTGTGGTTTGCAATGTGTTCTGGATTCCCTGTATAGAGCTCCATATTAATTAAAAAATTGGAGTGAAAAATATTTGTTGCATTGTTCCTCTACTTTCCATACTATGTAACTTCAAGTTTATTTAAATTTTGGAATGTATTGTCTACTTGTAAGACTCGAGGCAGCAGGATCGGTGAAATTGAATTTTTGACTTTTAAAGTATGGTAAAGTAGTTCAACACCAAACTTCAAATACTATTTTGTCTCTGAGAGAGTTGAAACTTAAAATGAGTACAACTGCCGCTTTAAAATCTCTGTTTGCTAAGAATAAGTGTCAAAATCATAGGTCTGTGACTAGCTGGTGGTCGGATAGTGTACTGATACATTTGGTTATTCAGAATCAGATATGCAGTAAATTTTATACCAAAGTGGGTTTCAATTTACTCTGTAACTAGGAGAGTAGCTGGTAGGATAAAGGAGCTAGATGGTATAGTTAAATGGCAGAGCAAAGTAGGAGCTAGATTAGAGATAAGTAGAGATTACACCAATTTCTGTAACAAGCCAATTCACTATATCCTAATTTGAGCGTTTGAATACATGTCACTCCCGAAGTCTTTAAGAGGTGTTGGGTGTCAACACTATAGGGGTGAAATAGTGCTAACAGTTACAGTATTATATTAAAGACCCATACGGGTTTATCTTGCAGGTGTGTAACCGTGTATGGTTAGAGGATGCGATATGTAGAATAGCCGTCACTGGAAGGCGGCATGACAAGCCTGAATCTAAGATCAATGGGACCTCGGAAGACCCAAACTAGAGTGAACCTTCTAGACTAGAATGATCCACAACTGCCAAAATACGCACTCTTTAGGTAAATACGGTTAATTTCAATACGGCGACACATTGCCAATTCGGAATTCTCACGCCAAAGAAGCTACGTACACGTTTCCCAAGCTAGTTAAGCAAGATCAGGTTCCTCAAAAACGGAAATAATCATTTCTTCCACACTAGCCGTGTGTACGCTATGGTTTCAATGAGCAGAGCCAGACTGAAAAATTCAATGCCATAGCCAGGATTTGAACCTCGGATCTCCGTGCACTCCGTACGGTTGTTCTAATCAATTTGAGCTACTATGGCCAACATGCCGACAGGACATCGAATTCCTCAACTGACTCATATGTTTCCCGGTAGACCACTAGGGGTTCTCATATGCTATGAGACACACACCTTATTTGGTGACTTACTATGCTGTAGGTACTTAAGTCGCATACTTCATAATTAAACCACAATGTTATTCAGGTAAATTGATGCAAATAATAATTTTTCCACATTAGCCGTGTGTAGCTAAGGTTTGAATGAGTAGAGATTTAACTATGAAGCCTGGGACTTAAGTACTTACACCACAGTAAGTCGCCACAAAAGGTGTGAATCTCATAGCATATCAGAACCCCTAGTGGTCTACCGGGAAACATATGAGTCAGTTGGAGCATATAATGTCATGTCGATATGTTGGCCATAGTAGCTTAAGTTGTGTAGAGCAACCGCACGGAGAGCGGGAGATCAGTAATTCAAATTCCGGCTATGGCACTGAATTTTTCAGTTTGGCTCTACTCATTCCTGAAAAACATCTAAAATTCAATTGAGCGTCTATGTGACTCAGATTACTTTGGTCAGCAAAGTCCAAGTCCAGCCACCTGTACGTAGTGACCTGAGTAAGCAGGAAACTGATACCATAAGCTAAGGTCATGAGAAATCTGGCAAAGTGTGTAAGTTCAGCAGAATTAAGGACTTCACTATGTGCAAACGAGTCAAGTCACAGCAAGTGAGTAGGTAGGGAAAGTACAGCATTCCACATAAAAAACCAAACACCGATATTTTTCTGAAATAAAAAAGAATAAATAAAAAATGAAAAAACGGTCGATGTATGTGTGTATGTGCGCGCGCGCGTGCCCAAGCACTTTTCAGAAAGCTTTACAGCGAGGCCACGCCGCACCCATCTTGCGCAAAGGTTTTTCATATTTAATTCCTGATGCAAGATGTGACCAATGCATTGCCTTGAAATTCCAAGAACATTAGAAATCTCACACACCTTTGTACTCAATGTTCCAAAATCATGCCATGCCCTTTTTCAATGATTTCCGGTGTGATTACAGTTTTTGGATGTCCTTTGCGTGGATTGTCCCTTATGCTTTCACGGCCACGTTTCAACTCGGCCACCCATTTATCCACAGTGGAACTGAAAATGAAGTCACCATACACATTTACAATCCGCAAATGAATTTCTGTAGCTGCTAAACCTTTTATGAAGAATTTTATAACAGCCGGATATTCGAATTTCTCCATTTTCAAAGCAATGCGTACTTCCACTGCTTCAAACCACTACCTACAGTCTACTATTGCCTATAAATATGTAATTTTACATAGGATCTATCAATATAAGTATCAAATTAAGGGGGGAAAATTATGGAAATAAGTACCGCGATCTCTGGAATAGGCCGAGAACTTTTCAGTCCACCCACGTATATATTTTTTGTTTGATAAAGTGCTGTCTGCTTGTAAATGTTACCTACTGTATAAAAACCAGAAGATTCAGAGAATATTCCCGAGCACTCAAGATATATATTTCATTCGTATAAGAACATATTAATGGAATTTAAATCAAAATCGTTAGTTATTTTTCAAAAAGTGAATATTTTAAATTTTACACATATGGGTTAGTTTGGTGTGAGGGATTCATTTATTTTGACAATTTTGGTGCTGTATTTTCCGAAGTTATAGATCTTGAATATCAGATCTGGTAATTTACCACATTTTGTTTTTTTAATCACGCTCCTCTCTCTCTCCCTCTCTCACTCTCTGTCACTCTCTCATGACATTTTTTTCTTCTAAAAATACTCTTTCTGGGTTCTAGGGATGTAAATTACCAGTAAAACCCTGGTATCAAATTTATGGAAGGGAATAGAGTTCCTTCTCTGTTTAGTCTGAAGCACGCAGCTAAGAAACAAAAGCGGATCAGTATTAAGGAATTCTTCATTTTTTTAAGGATACCTATGGCTGAAAATTTGAAATCCTAAACTAATAACGCTAGATTTTTAAGATTTATCCCACAAATGTAACTTAGTGCAAATATGATACAGCCCAAGCTGTATCAATTTCACTTTGATAGTTTGTAAAATATAGTCAAATTTATTTATTTTTGGTTACGTCACCTAAAAAGTTCCTTGCGACAAAATAACTTAAATGTTGGTCTAATATTTTAACAACAGGTTCCCAATACATCCATATTTTGAGTTTGCCCTAGGTTTCTCTGTGCCTCAATAACTTTAGGCTCCAAGAATTTTTAATACTGTGAATATGGTTTTTTGGTCCAAAATATGAAATTCTTATGTTTTGAACCAAAGAAAGTGCGCTTAAATGCAACTCACAATAAAACCCAGTGCAATTTCTATTTAGTGTGTCTCTGTGAACGTATGTAGGAAGTTTAATTAGTCGAACACCAAAACTGCGACGCAAGGAGTATCTTAAATGATGAAAAATGCTGAAATTTTCAATAGCCAGAAAACAGGGATAAAGAATTAGAATGCATACCTAACACCAGCATTCACGTAACTTTCAAACTAGATTACAGCATTTAAAAATGGCTTGAGGATGCTATCTAAGCATTCTTTGGATTCAGGATGTCTTATATTATTTTATAGACTAAAAACAGGAAAAGGTGATTTTTTGAAAATGTTCATGAAATTTCAGTCATAAATATCCTTAAAACTGAGCTCCAAAAATATTTAAAATGAACTATTTAAAAGTTTTAGCTTCGAATAACTGTTTTAAACTTGTTATTCCTGAAGCTCTCTTAAAAATGCCAAGCCAATAAAATATAAAATATGGTTTGAGACAGCTGTTTAATTTAAAACCCCAAAACAATGTTCTTCACTTTATATTTCTCATTTTAAATTTATTTTATAAAACTCAAAAAAGAAATCATCATAAATAGTTGAAAGTGATAGTGAAGTGAACGAGATTATGTAACGAATGAAAGAAAAACGTGTGAGTTAAGAAAAGGAGAAAATCAATAATGTTAACCCCTTATTTACCAGTGTTTCTTAAACCAACATTAACTTCTTTTAGCTGTATTTACTCCAGATATCTCTTTACCCTCCAAATACCGATACTGCCTTAATGCTACGTGTCTACGGTTAACAGTTTTGACAATAAAGAGCAGCAGGTCATGGATGGGTTTTCTGAAACATCAAATGTTGGTTATAGTGTGTCAGCTGGTTGGCTATACAATTTTGTAGTGTATATTATTGTATGAAATTGTGTGCTACAGTTGTTTCATGTAGTTGAAAAAATTTGTGCTTGTTTTGGAGTTATTATTGAGAACCTTGATGGTTGAATTGGAAGTTTAAGTTTCAATTCAAGTGAGTGTTTCTTCTAAGCAACATTGGTATTGAATGTGCATTTCAAGGTTTAGTAGTTATCTACAAATGCTTATTCCATTGCAGGTGAATTCTTCCACTACATACCCGATTTTATTGGTCCTTTGTTAGCTATCATGTCAAAGATTATGACTCAAGAGGAGATGGAGTTTCTTGCAAACTTACTAGATAGTCGGTACAGGAAATACATTGATATAATTACCTAGTGGAGATGAATCTGATATTGGAGATGAAGAAGATGATCAACTATAGATAAACAACCATTTTCAACTCAGTCTGATGCTATAGTGATGAACGTAGTTTGAATGATGAAAGAGGAGCTATTATTGCATAAAATTTTGGAAGAAGAGCTACCTGGGCCTAATTTTATGTGGCATAACCAATACAGTTTAGTAGTATTACTGCAAAACTGAGATACCAAACTTAGCATAAACTAACCTTTCCTTGAGTTATAACAAATGCTGGTGCTTCAGGAATTATATATGATATCTAAATTTATGTTGGTAAAACAATTGCAGAGAAAAAAGTTTGGAATTTTCTATGGGGCATTGTTCCGGCTTTGACTGGTACTCTCCTTGAAAGCCAGAATTTTAAGTTTTTGCAAACAACTGGTTTTCTTCAAACAAGTAGGCATTTTATGCTGGCACAGTTAAGAGAAAATAGGATAGGAAAATGCCCTATGAAATCAGAGACAGATTTGAAGAGAAGTGGTCATGGTTCATTAGACTGGCGGATAGAGATCTCAAATAACATAACACTGGTCCTCTGGTTTGATAGGAAGAGCATTAACTTCCTGTCATCTTACACTTGTGTGGAGCCCATAGGAACTTGCAGACCATATTCAGCAGCAGAAGAAAAGTTAATTGATGTACCTAGACCAGATATTATTGCAAAATATAATAAGCACATGGCAGCGGTTGATCTTGCTGATATATCAGTAGAGTTATCCAGGATCCATTTTAGATCACGGAAATCGTACATGCGTATCATTTATGGGTGTGTGTGTGTGTGTGTGTGTGTGTGTGTGTGTGTGTGTGTGTGTGTGTGTGTGTGTGTGTGTGTGTGTGTGTGTGTGTGTGTCAGTAGCGGTAACCAATGGTTGGCTTCTGTATCATCGGCATTCAAACCAATGCAAGGAGACTTCACAGTCCTTATTGCAGTTACAGTTATTTTGCAGCTGGATTAACATCAACAGGGAAACCACCTTTACAGAAGAGGAGAGGATGTCCAAGCAGTGAAACACTGATGGTGACACCAAAAAGGTCTGGCAAAATTTCCATAGTACCAGATATCACTGTGCATGTTGATGGTATGCATCATGTGCCAGATATATCATCTACAAAAGGTCGCTGCAAAGTGTGCATCAAGTCAAAAACACAAACTGTGCACTAAGTATAAAGTTAATTTGTGTCTTAATACTAGTAAGAAGTGTTTTCATATGTTTCATAAAAATTCAACAAAAACGAAAAACAAAGAAAGAGTGAACAGTAAACAAGGAAGTAAAAGAGACATAAAGAATAACCTTTGTTAAAATGGGCTTTTCAAGTCTAATGATATCTAGTATAACAATAATTTCATTTCTACATCAGCACTGTTCATTTAATTTTGTTACCATTGTTACCAATATTGCTTATAAGATACATGTAAAAAAGTTTTAAATAAAAGTACCAATGTCAAAAAACTTAACTATAACATTATTTGATGCAGTTTTATGCTTAAAAATTAGAACTAGAAATTTTTGAGCAAATTTCAAAATTCGGTAAATAAAGGGTTGTTGTTTTAACGATGTTATTAGAAGTTTAAAAATATTTAAAGATATAATTGAGTATTGTATTGTTTAAATTAAGTTTTAAAAAGAAATATTTTAAAGTTAAACAAATATGTTATTGGTTAAGAATGAAGTGGCCAAGGGAATGCAGCACCGAAATTGGCTAAAAATTTAGGAAAAATATTTTTTTTCTCTTTCGAGCTAATAAAATACTTTGAACTTTATAGTATCATAATCCAACTAAATTTATGAGTTTCAAGCATTTAAATACCCTCACATGACAATTTAAATGCCCGTGCGCACGTGCATGCTGACCCTTGGATTTACAGAATTCTGTCATTTGAGTTCGATTGAATGTACTACATTAATACATCTGAAATTAGCGAGCATAGTCTCTGGTGGAATGTTGTGATGGTTATTTCTTACAATGTGTGGCACCATAGAAACAAACCACTGGATACAAACATTGAAAGCAAATAATAATGTTTATATTTTTGCTTTTGTGTGAGTTTCTAACGGTCGGGATTTTCTTGTGTTTCTCGTTTAACATTTATAAAGGTATCTTATACATCAAAACATGCGTATAACTGTTATATAGGTTATAGGTAAAACATTCTTTGAAACAACTGTCCTGTTGATTGTGTACATAGTTAGGATTATGAATAGGCTAAACGGTACATGGGAAGAAACACCTAAACATAACACAACAATGGGAACAACAACAATGATGTGGTAAGAAAACTAATGCCTGTGTACCAAAGGCTGGCATCAGATGAAATCCTAAGGAGATGTACATTGGGTAAGGCACAAAATGCAAATGAAAGTTTACATAACATGATACGGCATAATTTCCCAAAAGAAATACTTGTTTCAAAGAAGAGACTTCAGGTTGCTGTGACATCAACCATCAGTGAATTCAGTTTTGGTTGTTCTGCCTCTCCAGTCAGACATAATGCACACAAATTTCACCAGCATCTCTAAAAATTAGCCAAGGGAAGGATAAATTACGCGTACTTCATTCGACAATTTCTGCGAAGGTAACTTCTAAAACATCCACTTGGAAACTGAAAATGAAGAATACTGCTGCAGAAGAGTGAAGGAAGAGGCAAGAGGGTCCAACTTATCTATCTGGAGGGTTTTAGTCTGCTTCAAGGCATGTAGCTGAGAAGGAAAATGTTTTGGATTTTAACATTTGATTTACTCAGTTATAGTTTTTTCAACATTTTTTGTCATTCAAAATGTTCCACACGATGCAGTTTTGATTCAGTTCCTCTAAAATTTTCAACACATGTTCTTAGAAAGCAAAAAAATGTTTCTATCATATGAATTTTTAAAATTCGTTAAATTTTTAAAGTTAGTTAGTTAGTTACTAACACTCCCCACATGGCAACCTTGGCCTTCGGGGTAACCTCACCCCACCAAGCGATGACCGGACCCATTTCTCAGGTGGAGGCACCCAGAGGGCGGTGTCCATTACCTCCGATGATAGGGTGATAGTGAAGATGGCGGTGAGGTGAGAGGACCTACAGTTTTTACCGTGGACTCCGAACCACGTTGGGCATAGGGGATACTTCACGTGTGCTAGACAGAGGTGAGGGCGTGGATAGGGCCGACTTAAAATCGCCAACCCCAGAGCCGGGAATCGAACTCGGGACCCTTAGAACGGGAGCCGCGAACGAAACCACTGCGCTACCCCGGCGCCCAATTTTTAAAGTTATTGATATAAAAAGTCAAAGGTTTAATAATTTTTTTGGCTTTTCTTGTTTGCTACATATCTAATTTTTTTCCTCTCTAACTAAATGCAGTATAAGCAATTCATATGATAGATCTTTTCTTCATAACCATCTGAATAATTTTAGAAATAGAAAAATTAAAACTTTGAAAATTTTCATCACGTGGAGCGGTTTGAATTTTGTACAAATTTTGAGCTTCACAAATTAATTACTCAAAAACTATTGAAGACATAAAAAAACCAAATTTGAATTCTGTGTCCACTATGCATCAGAACTAAGTGGTAAACGTTTCAGCAAGATTGGTTGAAAATTGCTGGATTTTGGGGTTTTCGGGGCTGCATCTCCTAAACAAAATGTTATTGGTTAAGAATGAAGTGGCTAATAAGAAAATGTTTAATTGCCATACCGAGGGTGAAACTCAATAAACTTCGCTTAGGAAGGAGGAAGCGTTACTTAGTGTCGAGGAGAAGAAGAAAGAGAACGCACGATGTTTTACCCTGTAGTAAAAGTTATCTGTTATGAGTTCTTAAAAGGAAATATGCGTCTGTTTTCCTGTAAAAGTTTTCACATTGAAATATTTATATCTACATGGTAAGTATAAAGTAAATGCCCGTCTCGGTAGCGTAGATGGTAGAGTGTCTGCCTCACGTTCAAGAGGTTCCAAGTTCAAATCTTGGTCAGCGTGAGTTACCTGGAGAAGGTTTCTCCGGGGTTTTCCCTTATCCTTAAAGACCAATGTCAGGTAACTCTAAGGCCTCTGGACCCTGGGCTCATTTGATCATCATTTCACTCATTTCATTCATCGCCCGATATGACTTAACGTTGGAGGATGTAAATTACAACAACAACAAAATGAAAAAAATTGAAATTATAATTATTTGTCAAACCATACCAAGTTTCTCCATCTCGATTCGAAACCACGACCTGAGAAGTATAACTACATCACGAACCCAAACTAAGTATCATCGCAACCGGAAACTTCAAATCCAATGAGGATTATTCGACAAAATGAACGCTTTATTATGTTACAGGTTTAAGAGGCTTTTGAAGTGATGAAAATTGTTGAATAAAGGGGAATTAAAACAATATGGAGCTTTAAGTTGCATGCGATGCTTCATCCAAATAATAAAGGACCCATTAAATAACCATTTGTGGCTTTCAAAGAGTTGATGATGTCAAACAATTATATAGCATGAAAATACAAGTTCGAAGTGTAATAAAATGAAACAACAAATTGTTTCATTTTGTACCAAAGTTATCGGATACATTGCCTTAAGGCGGGACAAAATTCCAATATTGATTTAAAAACCAATATATTGTTTTTTTCGTCAGATTGATACTTACTGTACTGGCGAAACACAGGTAACATAGTTTGCATTTGATAGATCTCAGGTACGATTTCCGTTGACTTACCAAACGAAATCAAATTGGGGTTTTTAGCAGTCCTACCCGACTGTTAGGCAAATTCAAATGTGGTTTTTGCTACGATTTCCTTTACTCCATTTACTTCTCATGTTTCAGGTGTGCTTCTAATTTTGGTGGCTTCAGGTGGAGTCGGGCAAATGGCGCGGATGCTTACTCAAAGGAAAGAGTACTCCCCCATGGACACCAGAGAGTAGTTTGGTTGACGAGCTGTTCATCAAATCCTTCTAGGAAATGCAGCAGTGGGATGCGTCTGGGACTGGAGGCCACTACACATCTCTGTGGTATCCCCCGCAATGGCAATAATTATAGCATACTGGGTATTTTATTTATTTTAACCTGTGTCATTTTGTATGGGCCAAGGCCCCAACCTTTTGTCATGGTAGCTCAGGAATACTCATTAAAGGCTTTTCATAGATAGAGTCAACATGAAAATTTCAATGCCACGGATCTCCTGGATTCCGTCCAGTCGCTCAAACCCATTGAGCTACCATGGCCAACCTGCCGTCATGACATTAAATTCTCCATTTCACTGGTATATTTCCCCGGTAACCCACTAGGGGCTCTCGCATTCGAGATACACCGTTTGTAGCGACTTACTATCGGAAGTACTTGAGTCCCAGGTTTCATCATTTAACTCTTATTATTTTAGTTATTTGATGGAAATTAATCATTTCTTCACACTAGACGTATATAGGCTAAAGTTTTTGATAGAGTGAATATGAAAAATTCAATGCCATCAATTAACTAAAAAATCCCGGTCGTAGCACTGAATTTTTCATGTTTTCTCTATCAAAAACCTTAGTCTATATATGGCTAGTGTGAAGAAATCATTCATTTCCATCAATTAACTAAAATAATAAGCGTTAAATGATGAAACCTGGGACTTAAGTGCGTACGATAGTAAGTCACTACAAACGGTGCATCTCGAATGGGAGAGCCCTAAGGGGTCTACTGGGGAAATATACGAGTCAAATGGAGAATTTAATGTCATGATGGCAAGTTGGTCATGGTAGCTCAATGGGTTAGAGCGACTGGAAGGAATCCAGGAGATCCGTGGTTCAAATCCCGGCCGTGGCATTGAATTTTTCATGTTGACTCTATCAAAAACCTTAGCCTATATACGGCTATTGTGAAGAAATGATTAATTTCCATTAACTAAAATAAAAAGATATACCACATATTCGCTGTGAGTACGTATTCATTGAAATACCTTTTTTATATCCGTTTCTTTTTCATCTTACATTTATGTTTGCAGAATTAACAGTGCAGTATATTTTCTAAACGTCTCTAAAGGAGCTATTGAGTTATTTTCTCTTAAATGACGTCTGTATTAAGAAAAGTTGTACCTAAAGCTCAAAAGAGGAATTTTCAGGTTTGACATTCTCCATCAGCCGCAGATAAATACTTACGGAGAGGTTAATTTTGTTTATGTAAAGGTTGATAGTAATAAACGTCGTGCTAAATATTGCATCTGTGAAGTGAGTTTTAAAAGCACAGCAAAAGAAGGCCTTAAAATTCATAACAGCAGTAAAATGAGAATCCAATAGCTAATATATTCAGCATGTAACCGTTCTGCATGAGACATGTCAGTCGATGGTACTCTAGAGGTGCACGAACTATCGTAACAGGCCGACCAGTACTTACCGTTCAACGTCATGTGCTGACTTGAATTCCATTGCTAGCCTCACCCCCCCCCCCAAAATAATACAACCCTTCAGCTCTTCATTTGGATGTACCATGACCATTTACATTGGCAAGATGAGTATTTCAGGAGAAAAAAAGCAAAAGAAAGCTAGAACCAACGTCCAATCTACCCGCCTCGTTAGCGTAGATGGTAGCCTGTCTACCTCACGTGCAACAGGTCCCGAGTTCGAATCTCGGTCAGGGTGAGTTACCTGGATCAGGTTTTTTCGGGGTTTTCCCTTATCCTTAAAGGCGAATGTCGGGTAACTCTAAGCTCTATGGACCCTGGACTCATTTGAGCATCATTTCACCAATTTCATTCATCGTCCGATATGACAACGTTTGGAGGACGTAAATTACACCAAAAAACCACGTCCAATTTGCCAACTGTGTAACACACAGCTAACCCTCAAACACATAATTATCGAGTGCCAACTTTATAACTATTCCAACAGCAGTACCAGATATCCAGGGAACTTTAGTCAACACTTAACTCTTCTCTTAATTGCCTCAAGTTAATTCAGATTTTATTACAATTTCAACGTTCAATGTGCAAATAATTGTAAAGTCACGATATGACACTGTTAAAACGACTATAAAGGATACAAAAATAACAGTAAAATTTAAAACAAAGCACATTTAGATTCTAATACTTAATTTCTACAATTCTCATAAAAATAACCCAAACTAATTTTTTCCCTTCAAAATATAAACAGCCGCTACAACATTTAATTAATGCCAAATATTTCCTCAGATACTTCTGTGGCTCTTGGAGCAAACTTCAAACCCTTAAAAAATTAATTTGATTAATAGTGCAAGAGGCTTGTGTAAATTTAGTGTATGCCTTATTTGATTTTTCTATATTAAATGAAATGATTAGCGGTCTCTTAATTCGTGTAGCGCCATTTCCAACGCAATTCGTTTGGATATTTCTGAACGTTTGAATGATGTACAAAGGGTAAACGTATTAATAATACGCAACTTTGAAGAGGGATACCTGAAATTTAAGTATTGACTACAAATATATTTACTTCTCAACAATAAAGGACTGCAATGAGACTGAAAGCATTTCTGTGGAAAATTCATATTTTAAAGCCATCTGGTTTATTAAATCCTCTTATGAACTTATATATAAGGTAAGTGGGGGCAAGATGGAAGTTTGGGGAAGACGGAAGTTTCGTCATATTTTGTTCATCTGAGACTCGATAGCAGCACTTACCACATCTTAGCATAGGGGCACCCAGTTGGAAGTGTGCTGTTGTGTTTTTCCGTTTTATATCTTCCTTCCAGGGACGTATTTAATGGGGGGAGTCCAGGGGGTCCGGACGCTTCCCACCAAATTAATTACCATTTCAAACTCTTAATTAATAGTTGAAATAAAACTTTGTTTAAAATAAATCAAAAACGTTTATTCAAGCTTCTCATATATTAATTGTGTCTTTAGTTTTTACTAACATGATAAAAAACACATCCCTGATTAATTATTTATTAAAAGCAAATAATTCAACGTAGATTTTTGAACCCACCCTACCCCCCGGAAATTGACTTCTAAATACGTGCCTGCTTCCTTCATCCAGTGAGAAACAATAAACTACAATCTGTAAACCTGGTAAGTACAAGCAATGTAATATTTCCTTGCCCATACATAAGGTCTACTGCATGGAGCTTCACCTAGCCATGGTATTTTGCCATGTGCGTCTTTATGAGTACATGGTAGCTCGGACCAATATGGCTGGTAGCGTGCACCAAAAATAAGATTCACTTGCCTCTTCCCCCAGGCATTGGCGGAAGCTGAAAGTTCTTAAAGAATTCTGATAAATTACATATGACCGATCATGACGGCTTGACCAATCATCTTCAAACCATTGAAAACATTTTGGCAGCAAGCTTTGAATACTTAGATTCATTCAAACACTAGCCGAAGAGTTACATGACTGCAGTTTGGTTCTCTCCTTTCTTCATTGTATATTGTCTCACATTTACATTTTATAAACTGTCTTACATGTTGTAATATAATTGCGCAATTTACTTTACTTTTTAATTTCAAACTTCGTGTTGTTGCATCTTCCTCCATGCTGTTCCATCTTCCCCCTTGCTAACTCCCATCTTCCCCTAATGATGGGATAAGATGTCAGTTTTGTTGCAATTAGCTTAATGGTAACTTTTTATCTCCTCACATTTAAGGATGTCCGCCTCGGTAGCGTAGATGGTAGCATGTCTGCCTCACGTTCAAGAGGTCCCGAGTTCGAATCTCGGTCAGGGTGAGTTACCTGGATATGATTTTTTCCTGTGGTTTCCCTTATCCCGAAAGACGAATGTCGGGTAACTCTAAGCTCTATGAACCCTGGGGTCAGTTGAGCATCATTTCATCCATTCCATTCATCGTCCGATATGACTTAACGTTGGAGGACGTAAAATTACAACAGCAAAAAAAGCGTTTAAGGACACTGATTAGTGTTTCTCCCAGTAATAATTAAATATACAGGCAATATCTTGAGATACTTTTTATATTTTTCTCCATTCTCATTTCTATGAAAAAGGACATAACCGTTCAGTATGCCATCTTCCACCGACTTACCTTAATGTAGGTATATAAGTAGATAATCATTATCGTCATCTACGTATATGATTTTAACTTTGTTTACTGTGTACGAAGTAGATAAAGGAAGAATTGCATTCTATAGAAATATTTAATACAGGAATTTTAACAGAAATAAAGTCCTCAGCTCCCCAAAAAATTGTGCTGTGAACAGCGTAGCGAAGAAAAGATTAAATGTCAAAGTTCAGTATCTTCCAACCGTTCGACAAGAGCATCGTTAATAAAATTCGTCAACCCTATGTTATTCTTTACATGGGCAATTTTTCATAGCTTTTGGGCTTTCCTAAAATGGCTCTAATCATTTTGATTAAAATACCATACATTTCTGATATTTACACAACGAATGAATCATACCATAAATTTGAATTTTCTGGGAATAGCCATGAGCTCCTTCTCAGTCAGAAATAACTGTATACAGAGTGAGGCAACAAAACAAAAAAACAAAAAGAAAAAAGAACACCGACAACGCTCAGTATATTGTGCAGGACGGCCAACGAATCTTTTCCAAGCAGCAACTCATACCCGGAAACGCACGTTTTAGGCGCAGTAAACCATCAAAATGTCCATTCCACATATCGTTATTACAACGAACAAACGGTATGCTACACAAAGCAGTCTAACATTACAAACGGGGTTTAAACTGGGTACCTCCTACGCTAACGCAGAACCTACTTCGGTGGCGCTGAGCTTCATGTATATGTTCCAAAATGTGTGGGTGACCTGAAAGTATGGCACCGCAGGAACTGTGCTGTCGAGAAGAGGAGCAGCCCTGAAGCCCTACATAGAGCGAAACGTTGGCAACACCAAACAACCTAGACGCGGCCTTACCCGGAAGATTTTATTACTATGGACACCGGCCGCCGAAGCCTACACAGTGAACTGCTGGAATCTGCTTAACAGAAAAGAATTTTCGGACGTGTACATTACTGTGAAATATATGTTATACGTACATTACTTCAGGTGGGTAGAAGAGCTTCTACCAGAGTGATGGTATTCCCTCAAAACATAATAATTAGTAAAGGAGGTATGTAAAGGCCCTTTGAAAAGAGCGGGATGGCTCAGGTGGTTTCGTCTATGGCCCGCATATTCGGTAGGCCCGGGTTCGATTCCCGTGGCAACCTACCTGACCCATAAGTTTTCTCGGGGGTTTACCCCGGTCACTAGGCGAATGCTGGGTACGTTAACTACATCCACCGAATTTCCTCTCCCTCCAGTTCATCTCCATTATCATTTCACAGCATCTCTCATCTGGCGGTCTCTTACAGGGTACGAAGTGTCGGTGGGTGTCTCGGCGGTTCATGGCAGGATGATATGCTCTGACGGAAACTACTTCCTCCTCCGCTAGGTGAGTTGCCGCTCATCGAGCCTGCTGCTGGGACCGTATCGGGATCGACTGCCGGGCCTGTTTGCGAACCGACTGCTGGGCTCATTTCCGTATCGCAATAGGCGGCATGTCCGTTGTCCTGGTCTGCCGAGTGAGGTCTCTATATAAGTAATATGTAGGGACCCTGTCCTCTGTACTGTCGTGGTTCCTTGGGTCGGCCGCCCTCTGTTTCCTTCGCCTCATCCTTCCTCCCGGGGGTGCCCCCACTTGGGGCATAAATACAATGGATCTCGACTGGTCTCCGTGTCGAATCCCCTCCCCTCCTTTGGGACAGCTCGGATACTCCTTGGTTGAAAGAGGCCCGGGTCTTGGTCCTACGGTCCAAGGACTAATGGACTCAAATGTCGAATCCCCTCCGCAGAAAATTCTAATCCTAAAAGACCCTTTCGTCCGCTTCGGTAGCGTAGATGGTAGCAAGTCTGCCTCACGTCCAAGAGGTCCCGCGTTCGAATCTCGGTTAGGGTGAGTTACCTGGATACGGCATTTTCCAGGGTTTGCCCTTATCCTGATAAACGAATGTCGGCTAGCTCTAAGCTCCATGGACCCCGGACTCATTTGAGCATCATTTCACCCATTTCATTCATCGTCGGATATGACTTAACGTTGGAGGACGTAAATTACAAAAACAAACTAAAAGGCCCTTTCAATAGTGGTTGCAGCAAAATATTTCCGAACAAAGGCTTAAGGCGTTGATACTTTAGTACCCCAATGATTGATCTAATATAATGTACATATGCGAAATTGACCACAAGCCAGCGCGAGTAAATAAATAATTACACTTGAATCGACGGCAGTGGTCGAAGCATTACGAACGTGTTTATAGACTCGTATTTCATTCCGTTGCTGTGTTGTATAATCAGTTTAATTTTGCGTATCACTTTTTAACCGGAGTTCTATTACAAATACAAATTCGATGTTTAATCCATCGGATTAAGCCTTTAATGGGTTGAACGTAAGACTCGTATTTTATTCCGTTGCTGTTTTGTATAATCATTTTAATTTCGCGTATCACTTTTTAACCGAGGTTCTATTACAATTACATATTTGATGTTCATTCTATTGGATTAAGCCTTTAATGGGTTGGACGTAAGACTTGTATTTTATACCATTGCTGTGTTGTATAATCATTTTAATTTCGCGTATCACTTTTTAACCGGAGTTCTATTAGAAATACATATTCGATGTTTAATCCATCGTATTAAGCCTTTAATGGGTTGGACGTAGTTAATCTTCAACTCATCTGATGCATGTAATAGGATTTTTATTTTAAATTAATTTTCATAAATTGAGGCTTTTAAAACATCTTAAAGTGCATATGCACATTGGGGTTATTAAATGTGTTAGGCCACGAAACCGTGCACAGCAGTTCCGCGGTTCAATTCACGCGACGACCGTCCTCCTTGACAATGGCTTTCTTTCTGGTTCTTCATAACTGTCAAATGCTGGAAAAGTAGAAGCGACAATCAGCACAGCCACCGCAGATACCAGCGACGAACTTCAAACCATCCACACCGAGGTCCGAAGGATAACACCTAGAATGACATCCCTGGAGGCCGCATTCACTGCGTCGGCCACCAGCAACCACCGCATCCTACTCGACCAACTCAACAGAAATGCCGAACTTCACACCACATACACTTCATCTCTTACAGATCGTCCAGACCGACTAGAACAGCTCATCCAACAGACACGCCACGATGACACTTTTGGCTGCATCACCAGAAAACTGACCCAAATGGAGGAGAAGTACGCACAGCTTGAAAACAAAATCAACCAGATTCAACAAGCTACCACGGTAAACATACCTAATGCACTCCAAATCGTTGATCGACCATCTGATCTCTCCACCATCAACAACCACCTTCAAGATATCTCGGACTCAATGTTGTACGTCAAGACCCACATGACTCTTAGCCGCCTTCCCCCAAGATACACTTCGATCCTAGCTTGGCTTCCAGGGCGTAATGCCATGCCTGATATCCTGGCCTTATGCGATCGCAATACAGCATGATTCATGCTGATCAATTAATAAACAAAAATAACTTCTTCTTTCTCTAACTCCTTTGTGCTGTTAAGCGTGGAGTTCAAGCCTCTTCTATCCATTTCCTGCACTTTTCTCGGTCCATTATCATTCTCTTCATTTCTGTCATGGTTTTCCCTTTATCCTTCCCCAACTTCTCAATGTATTCCTAATACAACATGCGTGGCCTTCCCCTAATTCATTTACCTTCTGGTGTTGCTTCTAAATATTGTTTGGGTTTTCTTTCTTGGCATGCGGAGTACATGTCCATACCATTTAAGTTGTCTTTTTTCCAATATTTCTTTAACGGAGTGTGTACCCAACTCTTCCCTTATTGTTACATTTCTAATCATATCTCTTCTTGTCTTCCCCACAGCTCGTCTTAAATATCTCATTTCCATAGCTGTTATTTTGCTTTCTTGTTTCTGTAGGAGAGTCCAGCTCTCTGCTCCATATAATCGAATTGATAGTATTATTGTTTTAAATACTATAATTTTTGTATCTTTTGTTATTTCCTTTTCTCCTACCATAGTATTATTAATCTGATAGTAGACCGAATTGGCCTTTCTTATTCTGTTTAAAATTTCCTGCTCTATTTTTCCATCTTTATTTATAATTGTACGCAGGTATTCATAGCTGTCTACCTGTTCTAAGATTTCATCATTACACTTAATTTTAACTTCTTCTTCTTTCCTTCCTATATACATGGTTTTACTTTTGGGTATGTTTAATTCTAAACCTTTTCTAGTTAATTCTTCTTTCCATTCATTTAGCGCTAATTGTAAATTATTATTACTATTTGCTATTAATATGATTTCATCAGCATATATCAACGATTGTGCCCAAACTAGTCTTAAATTTCTATATCTTATCATAGTTCTTGCTGTTCTTTTGCAAATTTTCCATTTTTCATCCATCACAATAATAAATAAGAGTGGGCTGAGACTATCTCCTTGTTTAACTCCTCTATTCATCAGAAATGGTTCTGATTCTTGTCCATCTAATCTTATTATCCCTTTTGGTTCTTGATAAACTGATTGTATTGCTTCAATAAAATTCATAGGCCCTTTTTGGTTCTTTAGATCTCTCCAAATTTCTTCCCTAGGTACTGAATCAAATGCTGCTTTCAACTCTAAGAATCCTAAATAAATACCCTTTTCTCTATCTATAGCTTTCTCTATTAATCATTCTCAATGAGAAAATTTGGTCTTGGGTTTGTCTACCTATTCGGAAAGCAGCCTGTTCTTCTTCTAAATCTTGTTCTACTATTTTCCCCAATTTCTGTTCCAGGATTCTAGTGTACACTTTATATACAACCGGGGAGAGACATATAGGTCTTTAGTTTTAGCAATCACTTTGGTTGCCTTTCTTATTTATTGGAACAATTACATTAAATTCCCAATCTCTTGGTATTTTTCCGTCCATATCTTCTGAAATAAACTTTTCAGGATTTTTATTAATTCTTTACCTCCATATTTAATCAGTTCTGGTGCTATTCCATCCCTACCAGCTGCTTTACCCAGCTTGATTTCTTGTACTGCCATTTGAACTTCAATTCTATCAATTTCATTTTCTTATTCCTCTCTTTCTTCCCAATAATTATTAATTATTCTTCTCCTTCTTATACCTGTATTCTCTGCATCTTCATTTATATATGTATCTAGAGGGGTATTCATAAACTTTTCTTCATAATATTCTCTCCATGAATTCAGAATTTCTTTGTGTTCAGTCACTAACTTTCCATGTTTATTTTTGACATTCCTTACCTGTTTTCCCTTTCAAACGAAAATAACCAGAGTGCTTATTGCGGGATCTGACAATCATATTCTCCAATACCCTTCTCCTAACCCCGCTCCCTCTCAGGAAGCGAAGTCATGCCTCTCAAATTCCTTCACCTTGTTTTTGTTTTAATAAATCTTAAAAAAAGGAATACAACATTTCCTTCCGAAATGTCCTTTTGCATATATCGTTCATTTCATAATGCTGCATACAAGAACGTAGGTTAATGAAGTTCGCCTCTGCATCCCTTAAGATATCTTCACAAATCAAAACAATACAAAAGCTACAAATATAACAAACTCCCTATCGTACAACGTAACGGCATAACCCTCACCCTTTAGCAAATCTTACAAAATGCAAACTGCACATGGTGCATGTAATTAAGCGACATAGTTACGTTGGCATTATTTAAGTTAAGAAGTGGTGAGTCCACTGTTACAGATACTCCAAAAAGTATTCCTGTAATCATTTCACATAGAATAAAACTAGCACAATTAGAAAAATATAGATAAGAAACGAATAATAACTATTGCCTTACATCGGCTGATGTTTAGATTTAAAAATAAAACATAATTTGGATTCATATACTGCTTAATTAGTGAACAGCTGTACGTTATTTAAAATCATGTCCCATTTGATGTCAAACAAGTATTCGTCTAGTAAACAAGATCCTGGCTGACACACACTACCCTTTTCTTATGCGGCTGTGTTTTATCCACTGTCGTTGACAGATCCATCTCTGTTTTCAAAGCTATTGAATGTTATTTAAGTAATTTGGGTTGAAAACGTCGTGAAACTACAAAAGAAGAGAGAGAAATTTGTATCAGGTTATTTAAAAAAGGAAAATATTTTCAAGAAATTGGAAAAAAATTGGAAGACCTACCAGTAGTGTGAATACTATTATATACAAATTTTATCAGAATAAAACCTACGAAAATCGATAGGAAGCGGTCGTCCTGCAATACTAGCCGAGATGGAGAAACGACAGTTACTTAGAGAAGTCAAGAAAAGTCCTAAACTGAGTGCTTCAAAACTTGCTATTGCAGTTCAAACGCACACAGGAAAGTTCATTTTAACACAAACTACAAGAAACGTGCTTTATGAAGCTGAGTACGGAGGCCGAACAGACGGTATAAAACCACACATCAGTAATATCAACAGAAAGAAGGGAGTTGCTTTTGCAAAAGAGCATAAGTACGATGGCTTTGATTTCTGTAAGAAGATTGTATTTGCTGACGAGAGTCAATTTGAGCTCTATAAGTCAAAACGGCGAGTAATAGTGTGGAGAAAAAGTATTGTGAGCTTGAGGAAAAAAGTATAACAGCTTCAGTTAAACGTGGAGGCAGTTCAGTACTTGCCTGGGGCTGCATGATTGCAAATGGTGTGAGGGATTTGTGTATTATTAATGGAATTCAATAAGGTTTATATAAACATCCTAAAAACACATCTGCTCAGAATTGTGAGTAATATCTGGTATTTCTGAGCACTATATTTTTACACAAGATAATCATCCAAAATACACAGCTCTAGATACAACGCTACGGCTGTGTAATACTCCACGATGGATGCAGAACACCACCGCAATCCCCAGGCATGAATCCAATAGAGAATTTGTGGAGTATACTAGACAAAAATATTAGGAATGATCAGATATCTAATATAAAGGATCTAAAGAACGCTCTACTAGAGGAATGGCGTAAAATTACAGTGGAAACAACACAATCTTTGGTGAAACCCATGCCATGGAGAATACAAGAGATTATAAAGAGGAATGGAGGGCCTACTAGGTACTAACCGTTACATTCTACACCGTTAACAGTTTGCATCCTATATTGCATTTCTTTTACTTTTGAATGTTTAACTATGTTTATGTGAATAGATACTATATGTGTTTCTTTATTGTATTCTCTTTTTCACTAAGCAAAAATAAGACAGTGTCCCTACTGTACTTTATTCTGATTATTTTCCACTATCCACACATCCTTAAACATAAACTCAAGCATCATGACGAACACTTTTTAGAGTAACTGTATGTACAATTTCTAAGCATGCCATCTCTCAGATTTCTAAAATATACAATTTCAGCTCGACCCTTTTGACATTTTAACACAAGGTTTAATGTTTATGGTTCACATCAAACTTAATGCATATTTTTAATCAGTTCCAGAGATATTACTTTTATCGTTACTGTTTTACTCTTGTGAAAAAATGGCTGTGACGATTTCAATTAGGTGTCACATATCTAAGATATTTACGTGACAAATAATATGTAACTATATCTTAAATTTTCTGGGAATAAACTGTAAAGTCCTTTTCATTTGAAGGAAAATTTGTATAATTTTGTATAATTGATTAAAAACGATACAAAAACGAACTAAAGAGAAATAGAGACCTCCTCAAACGCTTACATTATTTGACATAACATTATTTTGCGACGTCTACCATTTCTAAGACAGATATCTGTTAGAACTGGTTAAATTTTTCAAAGCTTTTACTTTAAGTGCTGTATATTGGTTGTTTCTTGTGATGTTATGGAAAGTATACAGCATAGAACGGCCTGCTTTTAAATATTTGACAGTCAATTCTATGTCCTCTATTCCCTTTTATTCACGAAACTTCAAGTTTCTCATATATGTACAGTACTGGGTTCCATTTTATGGAATGTTTTTAAAATACGGCAAAAGGATGAATTACTGAGAAAGAAGTGAAAAATTATTTACTAATAGATTGGCAAGAAGAGTAGGATAAAGCACACCTAGGCAGAAGAGTGCACAATTTATTTCCATACATTAAATAGTGGCTAAAATAGGAATATATTAAACCAAGAAAAGTATTTTTTCACTTTGGTACAGGACATAGTCGACAAAATGTACAGGAAAATATTAGGAAAGAAGAACTCAGATTTATGTGAGCAATGTAATTGTTTATATTACCCTGAACATGCTATTTTTTAGTACAATAAATATAGTGAACTAGTAGAAAACGATCGAAGGAAACGTCAAGTAAAATGTTTATGGAACATTTTAAAGGAAGCACAAGATTATGCACATTTAGAAAATATGTTCAGATAATATTCGCTAAGGTGATAGAGAAATTTATGACCGGCGCCAAAAGAGTTCAAGAAATAAATAAATATAGGAATATTGACATCTACGATAAAGGAATACTATTTAAGAGGTTGTCAGAGGGAAATATTTAGGTCCAGAAGAAGCTGAAGAGAGAGATTATCAGACTTTAGAATACCTAATTTGGGATTCACGATTGATGAACATAACACGGCAGTTATGGATATCCGAAGCAAGAGCAGAAGCCACGGAAAGAAGGAGAATCCCAAAAAAGCCAGAGAATTCAGAGCGGGCAGATACAAATGATTATGTAGAAGAGGAAAGATGAAAACCTGGATATCTGGAACTGACGAACCAGCTCCATCTAATGATGTCAGCCCCTTTAGGAAATGAATACCAGTGGGAGGAAGCTTTGGATACCAGTTGAAGAAGAGATACAGTCTTTCGTAGTTCGTTATATCAATTAAATCTGTAGTAGAAACGCAGATTTAAATGGTATTGTTGGAGTAGCAACAAAGTAGAAGAAAGACTGTTTTAGATACATTAGATGAGTAGATTTGTAAGGTTACTGGAATCCAATAACCTGTAGGCTTAGTTAGTTAGTTAATATAGCAAGTAGATTATATCTGTGAAATTGTAAACGATTTTATGTAATTTGTCTTAAAACGAATAAAGATAGATAAAAATAAAGTTTGCATTATTAGGCCTGGTATAGATTCCAGAAACTGGGCATATTAGATATGCGGATTTTATTCTATTTTAGGTTTATACACGTGCAACATTGGGAGAATATAATACACAATTGGGAGATTACATTTCACTGTTTACATCTCATAGAAAACGTTGGAAGTGTCCTCCACCAGCATCTATACATATTTGCACTCGTCTCGCCGTATTCTCTGAACTTTTACGCAGAGTATCCTCGCCAATGTTACTTATTTGGTTCGTATGGATTCCTAAAGAACGTCAATTGTTCGTGGCCTATTCCTGTACACTCTATTTTTTAGATACCCCACAAGCAAAAATCCGGTGAGGTTAGGTAAGGGAATCTGGAGAGCCACAGACCTTTTGAGATTATTCAATTATCAAAGAAACTGGTTACAAGTTCCATGGTGTCATTGCTCCATCTTGCTGGACATAACCTTCTCTCAATTCGACATCATCTCCGTAAAACTTTAGAGAATATGGTGAGACAGGTGCAAACATGTATAGAAGCTGGTGGAGGGCACTTCCAACATTTTCTCTGATATATAAACAGTGTAATGCAATCTCCCAGTTGTGTATTATACTGTCCCAAAGTTGCAAATGTGTTCTATTACTGTTTCAATAGTTATGGCCCTTTAAAATGGTTCAGGTTTATGTGGATCACACTATATCTGCATTGGCTCTCACCAAGGTGGCCCGAGTTCGATCCCAGGCGACTGCAAAGTGAGCTTTCTGGTGGACAACACGACGTTGGGGCGGGTTTTCTCCGGGACCTCCGGTTTCCCCCGCCATTTCATTCCACCGGTGCTCCATGTTCATCTCATGCATCATCAGTGTCACCGCCTGCGGTGCCGTATGTAGTAAAAGCGGGCGTTAAACACTACACTACACATGTATGTTTTGACTCAAATAAATAAACATTTTTTTTCCTTTTCTTTCCCCCTTTTTTTTTTTTTTTTTTTTTTTTTTTTTTTTTTTTTTTTTTTACAAAATTGTGCTCTGTGACACATTGAGTTTGTTTCAATGTAACTTACATAGTTGCATCATGTTTGTAACAAACCATTTTAGACAGATTTAAATATCATTTACCCACAGATTGCCAAAATACAGGAAAATCAGTATACGATGTAGATCATGTAGAAGTCATATTGGCAATCCACAAAATTTAGCAAGATATATTGTTTGTGAAACTATTGCTTAGCAGCTAGCATTATAGTCTCGAAATATAAAAGTAGATAAATCGTAAATTTAATTCATTATTCCATTTGTATCATACAATTCCATGTATATGAATACAATATAATTCCGAATGTATGTTACTTCTGCAGTTTATGAATCTATGTAATCTATCTACAAGGCCTTAGTGCGGCCGGTTATGGAATATGGAGTAGCATGCTGGGACCCGTATAGAGCTAACCAAATCGATCCATTAGAAAAATACAGAAGAGGGCAATAAAATTCATAAAAAGAGGCAAGTATTTTGGGCCTATAAAAGGAGATGAGACTAAATGGGAGGAATTAAGAATTAGGCGTAAAAAACATAGGTTGGTAGCATTATTCAAAGCTAATGCTGGTGTAAAGGCATGGGTGGAAGTTAGTGTAAGGTTAGATTATCCGGATTATTATGGACGAAACGATCATAGGTATAAAATTAAGGGTAGAAGATACAGAACCGACGGAGGAAAATTTTCTTTTGTTAATAGAACCATTGAAGAATGGAATGAATTGCCTGTAGCAGTCTTTCAGGGCTGTCCCCTGTCGCTGAAGAAATTTAGAAAAAATCTAGATGGTTTATAGTTTAACTTTTGAATTATAATGGTATATAATATATAAATAGAGAAACAATTATATATGTTTTAAGTGACTAAAGTAAAATAATATCATGTTTGTATTGTTTACTGTGTTATTGTTGTAAATCTAGTATTTGTAATTTGATCTGTATTCTTAACTCTGCCACCGGGTAGTACCCAATTGCAGTGAATAAATACATATACATATACATACATACATACATACATACATACATACATACATACATACATACATACATACATACATACATACATACATACATACATACATACATACATACATACATACATACATACATACATACATACATACATACATACATACATACATACATACATACATACATACATACATACATACATACATACATACATACATACATACATACATACATACATACATACATACATACATACATACATACATACATACATACATACATACATACATACATACATACATACATACATACATACATACATACATACATACATACATACATACATACATACATACATACATACATACATACATACATACATACATACATACATACATACATACATACATACATACATACATACATACATACATACATACATACATACATACATACATACATACATACATACATACATACATACATACATACATACATACATACATACATACATACATACATACATACATACATACATACATACATACATACATACATACATACATACATACATACATACATACATACATACATACATACATACATACATACATACATACATACATACATACATACATACATACATACATACATACATACATACATACATACATACATACATACATACATACATTCATACATACATACATACATACATACATACATACATACATACATACATACATACATACATACATACATACATACATTTGTTGAACAATTATAAATCCAAATAGTCCGGGTTTATGTACAGAATGGTAAATGTGTGTGTTTTTTACTTCTGAACACTTCATTTAATACATACCTATATCAAGTATAACAATTTAAGGATAAAAAGCTAATAATACCCTGAAGAATCTAAATATAATATTGAATAAACTGTTTTCATACAGTTACATTTTTTAAAACTCTGACTTTTTGTTCTTTATTTATACCTTATACTATTTACTAGTTGGTTTACTCTGAGTTTACAGTAAGCTTCTTAAAATCGTATAATGATGGTCATTTATCTCTCCTGTTCTTTATGAAATTATTGTTCGATGATCTAGAAAATGTTTATCGTAAATCCTCTCCTTTACTACTTATCATTTAAATTTCGCACAGTCCCAGCTATTCCTAATAATAATGAAGATTCCGCTGATATGCACGCAAAATAATGTGAAATATCACGAACCTTAACTTTCACCCCACAGTCTCCCAAGTTCTGGAAATTGGGACAGGAATTCTTTATCCGTAGTTAATTTGTCTCCATCTTAATCGGCCACACGTTCGGGCGCAATTTAGTGCGGGATTTCCATGTTTGAGATGAGATACATGTTGACTTTTCGAAGATCCACGTTGAGAAGCCAGATCTAACAGGGTTAATTCATTGTATTTTGAGTTATTTCTTGATGATTGTGTTTGGTTAAATAAGAATAATGAGAATCTTGGTTTCAGGCGTGCTTCGGAATAAAGTTTCAGAGAAGTCAAATTTTGTAACAATTTAATTGTATTATCTGAATTACACTTTACTTGAACTTCCTTTCCCAGTCACTTTCAGGATACTTCCAACATATCGATAAATTCTTACTTTGTTATATTTAAAAAGTTCCATTCCATTACATAAAAGTTCTTGATCCTGCTCCACTATCCATCACACTCACTATTACAAAACATCTGTATCAAGATGATTGAATTTTCGTAACTATCGTTACTCCTATCTTAATTTTGTGATTGGCCGATTTGATTTCACGTCACAACATTACGTCAAACAATTATTACTACGGCCCATACAAAATTACGTATATTTTAACTTATTTAAATGACTAAATGTATTTGCGTAATATTTTTTATCAATGTATAAACTTTTCATACCTTTTCTAAATATAACTCAAAACTACTGTTACAAAATGCTGCTTAGCCTATACCCTTTGTTGGGAAATAGTCATTGGTCGGAACCGTCGAGTAATCTTTTTGAAAAAAGTTAGAATAAGTGACATTTTAAACCGTTGTACCTTCTATTTGGTCCCGTATTTATTTCATAACTTCATAAGAGCTACATACTTTTCACGTAATCGAGAAACTATTAACCTATGGAGCAAAATAGAGGTGACGTTGGTAAATATAAATATTCCATATTCCATACCGCAAAGTCTACTTCATTGTAAAAAGAAACAGTTTGCGACTACGGAAAAGAATTCTATAAACAATAAGTTTACGGATTTCTAATATTAGCTCTTTTTCCTCTGTATACAATTCTTTAGTTAACCTAAATAATTTTGATACCGATCAATTATTGGGAATCATCCTGTATTCCAAATGAACCCAAGGTCATGGGTTTAAATGCGGTAGAGGGAGATGGATATTTTCGGGCTTCCCTCGGAAGAGAAGTAAAGCCGGTTGTCCCGTGTCCTAGATATAAGGCACAAAAAGGAACCTCAAGCCTGAAAAAAGAATATATGAGCTAAATTAAGCGATTTCTCTCTGAGCGCCACAGCAATTAAAGAGCGTTCATAAATAAAAGTTCAAATTCAGCTTTTTTATCCTTAGAAAAGAGAAGCAAAAAGTGGTTTCATATATCTGCCTTGGATATGTTCATTTAACTGTTTTCAGAGGCACATAGTGTCAGATGATGATGTTTTAAGATGCTGGCAGGCTGAAAATCCTGCTATAAAATTGAGGAATATTTTTCTTAAGTCTTAAGCATAAGCTTTTAAGCAACTTCTATATCCTACCATTTTACTGTACTTATTTGCACATAATTATTACTACATCCAGAGACTATGCCCATAGCATCATTGGTGTTCGTCACTGAACATATAAATTGAACACATTCATTGCAGCATAATAGAATATAAAGCGAAGCTTTGAATCGGTAAGGTATGTTCATCGTACTTTATAACCAAATTCGATTTGGAGTAACAACGAATTCTACTCCATCCAATAAATTGTTAAACCGCGCTTCCATTCCGTAGGAATCAGTTCACGTCTAACTGAAGCCAATCAGAAACATCGGATTGTTTTCCCCACGTAAAGTGAATCACGTGAGAGGAGCTGGTTTTGTTTTACATCTGTGGACGTCTTGGTTGTGATTTCAGTCTAAATATACTGGGCAACCATGAAAATGTTTCGGACTTAAAAATAGTGAATTTACATGCATCTCTATCTGCTGAATTCCAAAATCACCATAAAAATGATAAATTAGCGCTTGTTTTGAAGATAAAGTGACATTTCATTTTTAAAGTGAAGATTTTAAATTTGGGGGATTTTTTTTTTTTTTTTTTTTTTTTTTTTTTTTGGTTGGGGGGAGTTTGCACACATGTCAAATAGCAAAACAAAATCAGAGAGAAGTTTTGGACATTAAATGACGCAAAAGTTAAGGAAGGCAGTTTTGTCGGACCACAAATAAGGGAACTTGTAAAGGATCCTGCACTTGACCAAATTTTGGAGAGGAAAGAAAAGGAAGCTTGGGAAGCCTTCAAGGGCGTTGTTCATGGATTTTTAGGCAACAAAAGAGATGACAACTACAAGCATTTGGTGACAGTGCTCCTGCAAAAATACTGTAACCTTGGATGCAACATGTCTCTTAAGATCCATTTTCTCCACTCCCACCTAGACTTTTTCCCTCCTAGTTGTGGCGCTGTAAGTGATGAACATGGGGAGAGGTTCCATTAGGACATTTCTTTTATGGAACAAAGATATCAGAACAGTTGGAATGAAGTAATACTTGCGGATTACTGTTGGTCTTTGTATAGGGATTCTGCGGAACTCCATCAGAAGAGACAAGCTAAAAGACGACGACGTCAATAGGCCACCACATGATTCTCTTCAGACACGACTATCTGTGAAGTATTTTTCCAGCAATTTAGAACTCCTAGCATGTAATTACCAGTTAAAAAAATCAAATGCACTTTCATTGTTGTTAGCATGTCTGTAATTAAAATGTATCATTTTCTCTCCATCCGTTAATATGTAATACTTCCACCTTGTGCATATCATAGAAACTATAGCTAATAAACATTTTTCATTGTCATATTTGTTTTTCTAAACCCAAAATTAGTAGGAATTGCCTCATGAAGTGCTCGAAACATTCAAAAAATATTTTTTGTCGCCCAGTGTTATTAAATGCATTATTGGTTTGGAATGAAATATTGTCAGCATTTGTCCTATTTTCTGGGAGTAACAACGGCTATTCTCTACCTTATGGCAATCTCAAGGGTAAACCAAAGCCTAGCACGTTATTTTCTAACTGCAATCTGTCCGTTGTATAGCCCTTTTAAATCCTGTTTGGTAATATAGTAATTTATGAAGAAAAAGCAGAAGTTTAATGATCACTTTCCGTCAGAAAAAAAGAGTTCTCCAAATATGAATGATTTATAAAGATCGGTGACACAAACATGTTTACATATATATCCATTTTATCTTTATATGTAATATTAGTGTAGATGATGCGTAAATTAATGTAGTTTCACTAAGACACAATAAATGAAACTCTGAACATATTAACACATTTTGTACGGCTGTTTTATGTTCATAAACCACACCTATATTTAATAGCGTGCTAATTAGAGCTTCCTAAATTTGTCAGAAACAATCTTAATTCCACATGAATAAGATTTTTTTCAGAAAGTATTGATTAGACACCCTTTTTCTTTCATCAGCGGGCCCAAATGACCTTGTTGTCGACGGGCCGTAAAACACCACACACTCACTCACTCACTCACTCTTTCATCAGTTTCAATGCATGTTGTTAGATTTATTTATTTATGTTTGCGAATGTAACAATAGAAGCAAGGAGTGCGTAAATGTATCATTATTTTCTCATAAAGAACAATATTTAGAATTAAATATTAATATTGATAGGTATACAAGGCACGTAATTCATGTACCTACAACGTCATTCATTTTTTTTGTCCGCCTCGATAGCGTGGTGGTAGCGTGTCTGCCTCTCGTTCAAGAGGTCCTGAGTTCAAATCTCGGTCAGGGTGAGTTAACTGGATAAGGTTTTTCCCGGAGTTTTCCCTTATCCTTCAAGACGAATGTCGGGTAGCTGTAAGCTCCATGGACCCTGTAACATTTCACCCAATTCATTCACCGTCCGATATGACAACGTTGGAGGACGTAAATTACAAAAAAGAAGCCATTCAACTTCAATAAGTGCAAACACAAACAGCTTGTGCAGCCATTTTAGTCTAACTACCCTAAAATGTTACTCTAGATTTTAATTTAGTTTAAACCAAAGTTTACGAAACTAAACCTGGAGCTTATTAAAATACAGTAAAACCTCTCTAGAACGGAACGCTATCGTTCCAGCATTTATTTTCCATTTACACAGGTTTCCGTCTTAGAGAGGATTGCGTTTGAATAAAAAGAAATTATAGAAAATTAAGTCGCACTGGTTTTACAGGGAAGAAATAATACAGAATGAAGTGTAAATAATTATAGGCCGATATGTATAATATTATATTATGTACTATATTTTAAACTTACGTACAATAATTGTAGTTATCGCCTAGTTTCTCTGTTTTCGATTTTCCCTCTCCAATTTGCAACTCTCTGCATATCAACATCATTTGCTTCACCGCACACATCATTCAAAACAATGTTACTACAATGTTTGTAACTCTCCAGCTACATTGGAGGCCCTGAAATGATCTTTGCTTAATTTTCTTGATGTCTCTAAAGCTTGAGTTGAAGCAATGGTCCAGAAATGGGAATTCCTATGATGCGCGCGCACTGGCAAACCACTCAACAGTGCGATTTAGCGCGTTTCATATGCCCTGATGTCCCCTTTAACCACACGCCTTTAATTTTTTTTTAAATATCATAAATCTGAGTTTCCCCCCACTTTAAACAGGACAGTTAATTCCTTAGCTGGAGAGATGTTGTGATGTTCTTCAATATCTTTCATGTTTTGCCTCCAGTTAAAATGTCTTATGTTCAGAACTCATTTTACAGAATTTACGTACACACAAAATATGTTTTTAAATGCCACCAAAGGTCACAGTTTCCTTCCTCTCGTACTTGATCACTTGAAACAATGAAACTGAGAATGAACAAACTGCAAAATAATTGTACCCTTACCATGTGTGTTCGAAGAAAGTTGAGAGCCAATGTTTTGTTTTCCCTTTTCTTTGAAGGATTACGAGTTATGACTTTATGGTACATGGAACTTCGGTGCAAGTGCAGTTGCCCTCAAAATTATTTCACTTTTTAAAATAAGTATGTTTCAATCCATTACACACAAAAATTATCCATTTTATTTAGGCTATTTACGCAAACTGTTCCCAAAAATTATCTCCGTTTCCACGGTAGACAGTTTTCCGGCTTAGGGTATAATTTTACATGAGAAATAGCTCAGTTTAGAAATTTATTTTACGTTTTTGTTTTCAGATTTCCGGCATATAAGGCGTCCGTTTTAGGAAGGTTTTACTGTATATATCAAGAAGAAGAAAAGCTCTCCACATAAACACCAACTTCATAAATTAGGGTTACATGAATTTATATCTGCTTCCAAATGGTGGAAACCAACCATTGAAGTATGTTCTAATATCTATATTGTATCACTTCTATGAGATTCACAAATATATTTTGTTTTACAATGCACTATTTTAACTCTTTCACCAACAGTAGGTAGAGAAGGTTTTGTATTCCAACAAAGAATCGATACCAATATTTCACTATATATAACCTCTATATATATATAGAGGTTCCCTGAACCCAGAAAACAGTTTTTGGAAACGGTCCATGAGCCTATAAACAGCGTAATATATATATATATATATATATATATATATATAGAGAGAGAGAGAGAGAGAGAGAGAGAGAGAGAGAGAGAGAGAGAGAGAGAGAGAGAGAGAGAGAGAGAGAGAGAGAGAGAGAGAGAGAGAGAGAGAGGTTCCCTGAACCCAGAAAACAGTTTTTGGAAACGGTCCATGAGCCTATAAACAGCGTAATTGAAAATGAAGATTGGTTAAGTACCAAACTTGGCATTTGTGTTCAGCAACTTACAAGGATACGACACCAGAATTTTCAAGAAAATTCCCCACCATAGGCCACCCTCTAATTGGAACATTTTTGAGCAGTTTGATTTATCAAAAATGGCTCAAATAATGATTTTTAAAATACTTTTAGAATGCGTAAGATGTTTTCATGGCAAATTAAATGCATACCTTGAATTCTTTGGGTATGTCCTCATAAATGCTCTTTGGACGACTTTTGCATAATTGACAAGCCGTAAGAGATAGACAATATCTTATTTTAAAAAAGTTTGGATCTTGTTAAAACAGTAAATTATGTCAGACACTTTTTGGGGAGCAAACCATT
Organism: Mantis religiosa; assembly: GCA_030765055.1. Lineage (NCBI taxonomy): Eukaryota > Metazoa > Arthropoda > Insecta > Mantodea > Mantidae > Mantis > Mantis religiosa. The sequence continues at coordinate 47,223,084 of CM060950.1, read as the reverse complement.
TCCGTATTTTCCAGTACATATACTGTTCTCAAAATGGGAAGTCATTATTCGCATTTTATTTTCTAGATATGCAAGTAGAACAGAATTTAAAATCTATCACATAGTCACCAGCTTCTAAAATATTTGGCTGTCGCTTAAAGCCTACTGAATTCCCGTATTTCCCTTGAACCTACAAAAATTTAGCAATAAGGTAATTTCTGTGAACGTTTATCTGCATTAAAATTAGCTTCATAAAGGAATGAGCGTTTGGGAGGACAGCTAGTAGAAGAGTAGAGAAAGCTATGTGAGTTATAAAACAGATTTTTAAAATAATCTAGGAGGGTGACGATGCATATAGTAGCAAACTTGCTAAATTAATAACGTAAAACGGTGCTAAGGGAATCACCACTGAAAGCTCTATTTTCTAATGTATTTTGTAACTTTCGGCCGAAGATTTTCTATGTGAACACTGAATACTTTAAATTTCATTCCTGTGTTCTTCTGTTTTCAAATTAAAGATGTGTTCAGCTGTGCTATGGCAAATGTAACACACAATGAGCGTTTAAAGATAATACTTTATTGTTGTTTATGTATTTATAACAAAATAGGCGTGTAATTTTTATTTGTAGTTCTAGTTAAAAATAAACCTTATTATCATAAATATATACATTTATACTTATATTTTGCTTTAAAAATCAACCAATCACATCCGGAAGAAACATGATCAATTTATGTAGTGGTTTTAATTTTTCTCTTTTTAAAATATGAATGAATATTTTCATTATCATTGGATATGTACACCCTTCTGTGGATCATTTTAATTAGAGACATTTCAGTGAAAATACGTTCCAAAAACTGAAGTTTTGAAATTAAAAATTATCATTCCAGTTTCTTATCTTGTTCCTTATAGCGGTAAACTACCACGGTCTGAAAATTGAAAATTAATTTTGGAATGATGTCTTTTAAATATTTTTTAGACACGTATTCTCAAAATTTATTTCATCGAGAGTTTCAGAAAATTTCATTTGTACATTCCCTTAAATAGAAATGACTGCACTATACTGCACGTATGGCCCCAAGCAACATTAAAAATACTTCTTTCTCAGATAGAAACTTTTAAAAGTAGGTATTTGAGAACAAAAGTCCTCTAAGAGCAACTCAGTTTTGCAGATACGGTTTTAACAGTAATAAATAATATACACCAATATATTTTTCCTGGAGGGCTAAAGAAGTAAAAATTCTAAATTAGAAAAAGGTAATAACATGCTCAGAAAGTTACGCTGTACGTTAAATTCATTGTAACTATAATTGAATGAAAAATTCAGGGTTCTGAATGTATTCTTCCTCAAAATATGTTTATTATACATAATGGCTACTCGCCGAACAAACTGATTTCCATAGTAACTTTAAAGTATTTTAAGGTTTACACATTATTTTAGTGTTAAACAGTCGATATGAAAAGTGAGTATCGGTTTATTAATATAACATCACTTAGTCACATATCTTGCTTTTGACGTACAGGAAAAATAATTCACGTTCTATATTTTCAATTGTTAAGAATTTTAAAGCCACTTTCATTTAATTTAAACATCGGTCCACGTTTTATTGCGAATTTTCACTTAATCCCTAAACGTTTAATCAAAATCAGGCAGAATATTTCTGTACAAGTTATTTTGTAAGTGAAAATGTACTAAAGCTGGTCTTGGTGCTGTTCTGACGTGGGTGACGATCCAAGGAGTTCATAAGGGGTTTAGAAACACAAAGTGCAAAACTGAATTAAAAAACACCGCTTTTAAAGCCTAAATTATGATTTTTTAAATTTGATCAGTGACGTCATAAATTTACCGGTGTATCCCCTTTCAAAGGAAGATACATCTTTAAGCTCAAGAAGTACTACAACAGTACTGGGTTTTGGTTCAATTTATATGTAGCTTATATTGGAATAAATTTAAAATTAACGTTCATCTTTTTATGAGAATTCAGTATTACACTTGCAAACATTTTAAAAGGTTATCGGAATAACCAGATAAAAATTGGAACATTTAATAAATATTGGCTAAGTATATGTAAATCTTATAAAAATAGAAAAATAAAAGGTACGGTTCTTAAAATTACATAAGAGAATATGCATTTGATTTCAGAGAGGGAACTATGAAATTCTATTCTCGGTTTTGTGTATAATGTGAATAATAGTCAAATTTAAAACTATTGCTCAATTATAAAATAAATAACCAGAAGCAAAGTATCAGTTAGTTACAAAATTTACCCCTTTAAATGTTATCAACTGAAAACTGATAAAACGTGATTGCATATTTAACTGAGAAATCTCAGAGAGATATTTACAAAATAATAGTTATACGCAATTAATTTCTCATCAATTATATTATGGTGATCTTATAAATAATCAATAAAATGTTCAAATAAATTACTTAACGGACCAATATGTAAACGGCGCATTTACAGACAGACACTAAATGCAGACGAACGATTTCGTTCACGTTACACAAGAGTACTAAAAGCATACGAATCTTTATTATATTTAAGAAACCATGGCTGCATTTATATTGTTGTACACAGCTTTAATTCCTGGATAGTAAGCCACAAATGTTTAAAGAATGCGAAATAAATATATTTCAAATACTAATTACACTCTCTTCCTCTGTCAGTCGCTCAAAATGTCAGAATACAAAGTCAAAATACAACTCCGAATTTTGTAATGGAACTCATTTATGAAGAATTCCTTAAAAAGTATGTTTGTAACGGATATTAGGCGTTAAACCTGATTTTGCAAATCATACCGAAAGCTCTGTAAATAACCATTAATTTTCCTCCATTAGGATACTTCAAGTTGGAGACTGATCATATTAATCTAAATCCGGAGAGCACATACTTTTCTGAATCTATGAAGAATGTACAAAGTATGCCCAATTGTTGTATTGCAAAGAGGTTACAGAGAGCTATCCTAGTTTCAGGGCTGTTTTATTTATTAGATTTATCCATATACGCAAATCGTACTATACGGAAAAAGTAGCTACCTGTTTAATGACCTAAATATAGTTTTCGTAATACCTTTAATGCAGTGAAACTCAGAACCATTTTATTTTCTCTCGCGAAAATATGACCAACGTGATTTCGTAATATAATATCTTTGAATGATTCTTTTTTATTTTTATTTTCGTATGAACATAACAGGCCTAAGCCCAACTACAATGTTTTACATGCAGTAAGAACGTATAAACAAACAAGGAAAATACAAATGTCACAAAATAATCTAGAATGAGAAAAATAAAGAATAGAAACGATTATATAAAGAAAAGAAGAAAAATGAAGGTGGTATTAGTAAACAATTGCGCTAATGCTTCTAATTACAATGCTATTAATAATAGCTTAGTAATTATACTGTTATACGAAAAAAGTACTTAATAATTATGGAATTTTTTAATTGAGTTTGAGAAATGTTGAAAATATCTGCATTTGAATACTGAACTTTGTTATAAAAATACGTAATTCTGCGCAGTGGTGATTTTTATGGATTTTTGTATTTGCTCTGGGGGTGGATAAAGCTTTTGAATCTCCTTATTTTACTGGGTACGTAAAATAATATATTTGGTGCAATATTATATTAATAATAATCGAATGTAATACTTTATATAGAAATGTTAACCCTGGAATGTCTATTCTGAAATTTAGAGCTTTAAATTCAAGTATTTTTAAAATGGTTTCAATTATTGCTTATTGTCATATAATCAAATATTACCTACTTGTTTATTACGTATGTGGGCAATCAGCTTATATTCTGGAAGAAATATTGAAATATCAGTGATTTTGCCGGAATTGTGTTTTGCTAAATTCATCTTATATAGGTAAATGTTATAAGTTGGTGTAAACATTTAAATACGTTTGATGTTGTAAAATATTGATTATTAGGATGCCTTTTATCTGTCATATAAGATATGGACTCAGTAGTAATACATGGTAACTCATTACATTCAAAATACTAAAATGGTTGGCTCATAAGTCCTCGTTCGTTTTTTTTTTCTTTCTATTTTAGGTCAAATCTTTGTGCGCAAAATAAAATCTTTTGACAATGCGTGTCATGTTACTCGGCAGAGAATTATGTGCTCTACAAATAGTATGTTTAGTTTTTGTATATTTATATAAAGTGCTTTTTTCAGGTGAATAAAGTGGAGTGTGAAGTGGAGAACAAAGAGCTTTTTCACCTATGCTCGAAGCAGCTTCACTGCGTAAACGGAAAAAGCAGAAGTTGTCGTAAATGCACTTTGTTGTCCACTTGATACTCCATTTTATTATCCTGAAGAGAAACAACAATATATAAGTATGTAGGTATATAAAACAGAACAACTATTTTATAGAGTACATAATTCTCCATCAAATAACACAAAAACATGTTGTCAAAACATTTTACACGCAGAACTTTCTTGAAAAAAAAAAAAAAACGCCAAGACTTATGGGCGAACATATTATTAGCTCTGTTTGAATATATTTTTGTGTCTCTTAAACGAGAAATAACTATAAATAGTGTCTGTCCAAACCTATATGTTCAAAACTCCTTTGGAGAAGACTTTAATGGTGTCTACATTAAAGGGAAACTCTTTGGAAATTAGCTAATATGAGCAAACGAATCTACTTTTGACAACAGCGACGTATTGTATACATAACTGATTTTTAGGGTAGCAGTTTAGGGTTGAAATAAAAATATATACTCCAAAAGCATGGCAGTATGGGAGGAACTCTATTTCTCTCCTTAAAAAAATGATCTGTGTTAAAATTTCTAACAGTACTTTATAAGCTAATTCGACTGTGTGGTAAAATTGGGAACATGTAGAAGAAACAACCTAAAAGCCTTATCATAGTGAAACAATAAACTCTGGCTAAGCAGCCATGCATATTTAAAACAACACTTTACGTTTCTAAAAGCCTTTTAACTAGAGCTGGAACATCTTTCAGAAAGTATCAACCTGTTTTAGTTAACATCTTTAACATAGGACATAACCTTAGGAATAATTTTTTCCAGTAATAGCTTAGAACTTTGAAAATAATTAGGTTTGTTTTATTATTATATTGAAGTATATCCTCCTAGAATTAATACTAAAGAGATTGTGCAATTTTTCTTGCTGTGTGGCACCAAAATAACGTAATACCTGCTCTACTACGACTCCTTTGCTTAAATTAAGTGGACTGTCAGGTTTCATCCAAAACAAAATTCACGAATTTCATATGTATAGATACAGAAAAGTAAAAATCTATAATAATGATAATAGATTGAAAACACAATGGACAAGTTGTAACGTAAACTAGCACGTAGCCAATAAAGTGAAATTATGTTAAAAATCAATAAAGTGCATTAATCAGCTGGGTTGTCATAATATTATACGGCTACCTACATAGTGTAGCTAATCAAGCTCATGGGAGTTTGTATTCCCTTAAGCGTAATTTTAAAAGTTTTTCAAAACATTCTTATTAAGGTTATTTTGCTATAACAGATTTCCAAGATTCAGGTTATAAAAGATGCTTTTGTATATAACATATTTTACTTATTAGAAATTCCCTACCGTCTAAAACTACTACATCCTTTTCTTGTTTATATTCACGTTACTAAAATCTTAATTTAAATTTCATTGATGGTAAAAAATGATTTACAGTGATATAGAAATGTGTCCATAATTCATGCTATTCCATGAAATAAAGTTATATTATTTGTGTACATGTTGTTGAACACCGCAGTAGTTTTATCTTCAGATTAAGTATCTACTTGATTTTTACATTGTTAAGAAGGTTTTGTGTTAAATGCCACAGAGAAAGGTTTAACATTACCTAATAGATATAAAAGGTTTTATAGATGATGATTAGTATCATTTAGTCATAGATATACCTCCCTTTCACTCGAATTCCAAAAATGAACAACGCCTAAGAATCTCTCAACTTCAGCTCAAAAATACCCCAAAGATAGAAAGAAAAAGAAACCTTAATGTGAATGCTGTTATCAATTTATCATTGTATTTCAAGTTAAGAAAACGTATTTTCACGGAATCGCCAAATCGCTTGAATACATATAAGTAAATGTATTCAATTATTCAATATATTAGCTACATAAGAAATAGTTTTTCATGCCTAAGTTTAATGAAAAGAATTTATAAAGTTAGCAAATATAGTTTAAGTTTACTTATTGCTTGGGTGCAGAAAAGAAGCTGAAAGGATAAAAATCGAATTACGAATATTTCGCCATGTTTCCAAAAATGTTTAATTACAGTATACAATTTATTTAAAATATTAGCTTTAGTTGGTAGGGTGCTATTTACAGGTAAAACTTTGCTTCACTATTACAGATCCTCAGCTTTAAATTGTTTAATTTGTTCATTCCAGCACAATTAAACCACACAGAGAAACTAAACTGATAAGCAGAAAGGCCTACATTTAACCTTAAATTTAACGTTTGTGTAAATACTCTCTAGGACTCAAGTGAACGCATCGTATTACAAAACCTTGTGGTATGCCATGAGCCTAGAGCAACTCTCAGAAAAATAAATAACGATAAGAATGTGGATTATGAACGCTAGAGTGTGATGTGACTGTTAATTAGTAAACACCGGACGCTTGCTAGGTGCTACCTAAAGAAAGGACTGTTCGATGCTAATTTTGCTATTATTCAATAAAATACTAGATGTAAAAGTCACTGGTATAAGGTAAGTCAGTGTTGTCAAAATGTTAAGACAGTCCGTTATAAACACAATGAGTTGAGATGTTGGCTTCATGTAACCCATACACAAATACAGTACACATAAACTATTCGCACAGTACTAATGACCAAGCCTATTCACTTTCAATCCAAATAATTGTATAAATTAGTTCGTTAATCACTTCTCCTGAACTTCTGAACTTCAACAAACGCTTATGAAATACGAACATGTACGTAGAAAATATATTTTGAGGGGCCATAAATGGTGATAGAGGTGAGGAGAGGAAGGTGGGGGAACCATTCTATCCTCATGACCTAAATTCGTTTGTGCAGAATATT
>CM060950.1:46553569-46596069 GCA_030765055.1 Mantis religiosa | reverse complement strand
ATTTACGCTGATGTAGTTTCTTTGTTATGTTGTGTGGGCGTGAATTCCTATTTTAGTGCCTTTAAGTCCTATCATTATCGCTATTGAAATAATGTGGCCACTGGCTTTTGAAATTTGCAAATGCGCGAGACATTTAAAATACGCACATTCATCTGTTTGAAATACCCTCTAAAGTGCTGGCAAGAGACCGCTTCCCACTCTCGAGAAATGTCAGAGCAACAGAAAGACCGGCCAAACTGTAGCCTATGAGATCTGACACGTGATACATATCATGTTCATCTGTGCAAGAACAGAACAAGATCCATAAAGCATTATCGTACATTGTGGAGAAATACAGACATGCACATTTGTGTGCAATTCCTCTTTATTATTAATAATAACTGAATACAAATAAAGCGATTCTAAAATAATTAATTCTGAAACATGTGCATAGAAGCCCGAGCAGCAGAGGACCGATCCCCGGAGGGAGCACCGGGATACCGGCCGAGAGACCGTTGGCTATGGCCTTGCTGCTCTACCCAAGTGCGGAGCTGGTCACTTCTCCGGAAGCGAGCTGGTATTTGCCGGCCGCGCTAGTGCTCGCAGCGTCGACGTTCTTGCTGGCTCGGTCTCTCTTCTTCTCGCTTGGACGGCCTCGTCCAAGCTAGTCGGGCTCTTCTTTCCGTAGATTCTCGTGGATTCTCGAAGTTCTGTAGATGTTCACCCCACGAAGTCTCGGGTCAACGTACATCAAGGGACGATGTATTGTTTTTAGCGAAATTGTCGTTGGAAGGGGATCCCACCAAAGGTAGTGAGCAGTTCCGACGGATACCATTCAGCTGCTAGTAATTTTTAGGTAAAGAAAGGACATAGTATATAAGAAAATATTTAAAATCACAGCTATAATTTATAATATGGTCTGTAAATGCAAATACTACAATTTCACAGCAAATCATATCACAGCAGTGCTATCTCTCGGCACCAAGGCCCACTACGTAAAGAATTGGTTCGTAGTCGTCAACCATTTCACTTCTGGCGCACATTCACTGAACATGTCAACCACAATTACAGAATGTTTATAATGTAAAGTCTCATACCGTTGTAATCATACTACTTTTGCAACCCACTCTTATGCAAAAAATTATTTTTCTATCTGCTCCAAGCTTAAAGTAAAAGTTTGCAAAAAAAAAGTCCTTCCGCCCAGATTTCGTTGTAAACACAAGTTATGTACAGCAGAACAAGTGATAGATAATGTTTCAAAAGTGGGTAGTTATATGCTGCCATTAAATAATATGCCATTTCAATCAGTAACATAGAAACCATACTATTGGTGGGCATTGAAGTTAGAAAGAGTGTGAATTAAAACTCAAAACACAAACAGTAAATAAATTAGCTTTTAGAAGGGTCCTCTCCCCAAACATTAGGTGTTTCAAAATACTAACAGACGCCCCACGCAAATTCAAGGTCCGTTTTTTAAAATTGAATGCCATTTATGACATTTATGTCAAACATAAGGGAGTTTCTAATTAAGTTGAACAGTATAATTGGAAACAAGAACCAATAAAATGGTCGTCCAGGTGAGAAATGTTACAAAACAACAAAAGAAGCAATCATTTGCCGATACCGTCTTGGTGTCCAGAAATTATTGTGCCTGAGGCATTTTATTACGTTGCATCTATTAAGATGTTTTAGTATTATTTACAGACTTTTATGACCAACTCTACTAATGATGTACAGATATGTTTACATTTAAATAATTCTTATCACCTGAAGGTAAACAGCAGCTGGGGTGTGCACTGACACAATATCAAATCGTCAACTTACAGTGCGTTAGAACGGAACTGCTCTAAACAAACTGCTCATATATGCGCAAATTTCACAAAAAAGTATTATGAATATATATTTTTTTCATTTAATATTGATCTGCTTAATTGTGTTGCTAATTGTATCTAATTAGGATGTCAGCACGTTTGGGAATTCCCTTACTCTCGCATAAATGCATTTGCAGGCATACGATTTTAACAGCGTATCCTTGTATTTCTGGTTGCAGTTGCTAGGTATTTCGGAGGAACGAATCAATTGAAGGAAACAGAACCGTATGTGCCAAAGACAAAATGGAGCGGAATTCCTCCAGAGTTGCTCTTTCATTATACTACGCACTACAGGGACTGGACCAAGATAATGGCGGTTGGAGCCGAATTGAAATACTAACTTCTTAGATCTACAATCCGCCCCATATGTTCGGCACCGCCATTCGCCACTTTGGGAATGAATCCCTTACATGGAAGAGACAAAAAAACTTCATAGAAATATTTGTTCAATAGTTTTTGTTTTCTTGGTTTTAGTGAAGGCTTACGTTCAAAACCCCTCAACATATATAAAGCTCAAAATGGACTCTGGAAACATTTTTCTCATTTTTCAAAAAGCGGACAGCTTCTGCCGCTGGTTTCATCGTTGACAGCCGGTCAATTAGTTTAGCTTTTAGATGATACTACATTTTTAATACGTTTAGTTAATATTTTAAACGATGCACAGTGTGAGCAACGGTTAATCCGCATGCTGTAGTTCAGGCGGTACATCAGCAACAGTTTTGAACTGATATCTGGACTTTAATTGTACGTGAATCCCGTTGGTGCATATTTTCGCCCCACCACGTCTTACAAGTAACACCCTACAAGGTGCTTATCCAGCTCACTCTTCTACATTTACTGCATGAAGATGTGCACCTTTAAGTAATAGAAAACAGGTGGTTCACTTATGATGGTCGTCCGATATGACTTAACTTTGGGGACGTAAATTACAAAAAAAAAATGTAGGATGGCACTCCAGCACATTTTAGCAGCTTTGTTATATATGCAAGTCTCCTCGCATGGAGTTGTTAGATTGGACTTGGAAGGACGTTGAAGTAACCTTTTACTAAACTGCAGGAAAACATATGCTTCTACGACCTTTGTAACGGAATTTCAAATGGATTGATGAGATGAAACGATATCTGCGTGGATTATCTCGAAGCCTCCGTTTGGGAAGCCATTTGGAATCAAATTTCACATGCGCTGACGTAATTTTGCCTCCCGTCTTTGAGCCACTTTTCGAAATATTATTTATTATGCTACACCTTGCAGCAACAACCGACGCTCGAAGATGATGTTGTACCTCATGGAGCAGTGTCGGACGATTATCCTACAGAAATTGTTTAGCATAATTCAAATAAACTATTTAATTCCGTATTAAACATACGCATTTTCAATTCAGGATGAAAATGAAACAAAATACGTAACACAATGGAATGAATAATTTATAATCGTCGGTTTCCTTCATAATGTTAACTTGAAATCGAGTTCCCTCACACTCATAAGGCCTTGCTTCCTAACTCGACGAGTTCCATACACAGAATAACGCTAACTCTTGCCACTGCTACGACAAATCAATAATTTATCTTTGGTTCACGTCATCTTTCGCGACTAACACTTCATTACCATATTAGGTAATGTTTAATTAATATTTGAACAATTTAACAAACAAATAAACTTTTTATAATTTTGACTACTTTTATGGACGCTAAAGACATTACTATTATTTTTTCTTCGTTTCTACCTATTCAATCAATAGATTACCTTCACTTGTTTGTCAATCTGATCCACTTTCACTTTTAACAATCTTTCATTAATATTAATGTATTAAACTCTAAATAATATTATCGAATAGTTAATAATATTGAATTTTCTGGACCAAATTAAAAGAACTGTACACCTTTCTTCTTTTCTATGTAACGAATCCATGACCGAATTTCGGAAATGTTTTTTCATTCATTTTGAAGACAAGAGCTTATATTGTTTCTGTCCCATGCTTCAATTGAAGGTTTGCAGCAATTTTACATTTCGTTGTCGATAGAAGAAGTAAACTCTAGATTGGAACGATAATCAATGATTAAAAATTAGGTGAATACTGTATTTGACCCAGGAGTTTAGTATTGACCTTATGATTTTGACAAGTGAAGCTGTGATAACCCTCCATTGTTTATTCCTTTCGCTTGAATGCCTTACACTCTGTTTCAAGATTGCTTCAATAAATATTTCTGCAGGTCATATTTTATGTTACCATATTCAAGAGTAAAAGTATTATCGTAGCTTCAATCAGTAAATATGTATACATCTAATTCAATACAGTTATGATCATATAACAATTTTGTTAGCACTAACAGCACTGCCTGCCGGTATTAATCCCATTGCTTCTTGGAAATTCAATGGTTCAACACTAAATCCTTCAAGTTATATCTTGCCAGTTAAAACAGTTTATTTGATGCAGATTTACGTGGAACACGCTATAAAAACAATAGTAGCTAACATACTTTCAATCCGGATTATTGAAGCATGGTGCACAATATAGAATTTCCCACACAATATATACATAACATTCGTAGCTGAATATTTTCTTTCTTACTCTCATGAATTATATTATTCTTTATCTAATGAGATAAACAGGTTCCTGAAAGCATAGCAATAACTTACATGATATAAACATATGTTAAAATCTTCGTTAATACAATTGTACGTTAAAAGATTTGCAGAACGAAACAGGGCAGTTCCAATTAAACGCACAAAAGTGGCGTTAGCGCAATTGGTTCGGCTACGAACGAAAAGAGTCAGCTCCCAGTTTTCAACTAACCTGTGTTGAACCACTGCCGAGTGTTTAATTGGAATTTCCACTTTGTCTCCTGAAACTGCTTTACCGCAGTTGGTGCACCTGTTATCTACAGGTTATAGTTTACATGCTCAGGGGGGACACTTGAGCCCCTATATTGAGCTCAGGTCATTTGTGTCGGCAGCCACACTCCCATGGAGTTTAAATAAAATGCCACTGGTTACCACTAATATGAATAAAAGGGTATTGACCTTTTATGAATTACGTTCGTTACACCTGCAGCTTTGCATGCCCTTTATGCCCCAAAATGGGTTACAGAATTTAAATCTTTTCGGCAGCGATTCTACGATATACTGTTCCGTAAGCTCTTTGAATTATCTGTAATCTCACAGTGAGCAAATTCACTATCAAGTAAACGATCAAGTAACGTCGTTTGGAAAAGTAAGACATAACCAGGAAGTTTTATATTCTCTAAGATGTCTAGAAACCCATTTGCGCGGTCCTGATATCCAGAAAGTGTGCATCCGTAATTGTGCAATAACAATTAGCTGTGTTGTCATTATTTTCTTCAAATGTTAAACCCTCTTTGGCCCAGTGTGACTCTCAAGTAACATTCACTTTTAACGCTCTTTTGTTATCCTATGATAAACATATTCCATTGAAGATATAGGAAAACTGAAAGTCACAACATGGACGCCTTGTATGGGGCTTGTTTGGCTATTTAGTTTATAATGTATACAACAGGTTGAAGCTAAAGCAACACTCACAGCTTATTGCATTTTGATGTTACTTGTGGCACTTTAAGCAAATTTATTTTATGTATTTCTGCAATATACTTTGAAAGAAAAATATCAGGCACTATGAGTAAAAGTAAAATTATAGTTTAAAGCACTGAACATCATATAGAAATGCATACTATTTATTATTTCAAAAAAATAGTTGTGTTACCTGAAAGTTACAGTAGACCATAATAATCACCATAATAAGTTAGGTTATGGGTGCACACTGGAGTAGAAGGAAAGTTATTTGTCCAGAATATCCTACTGAAATTCAATACAGTTTCACACTCTTTTGTATGTAAGCATAAATGCTGTAATTATATTTCTGATATACACCATATATTTCATAGCTACAATCCATGAACTAAAGGAAGCTTTCAAAATCAATTTCGGTTTAGTTCCAATAATATGGATCCTCGTAAATTTTTTATGACACGAAGAATAAAAATAATATAATTGCTCGTCCAATAGATGGATGTGAGTGAGATGACTCAGGTCTTCTTTCTGGCTGTGATGAAGAAAAGGGGATTAAAGCTACCAGTGCCAACACAATTATATCAGAAGGTGAGGAAGAATAAACTGCTGAGCCATGTGTAAATAATCCAGCATCTCTGCCACTTCTGTTCTACATGTGGAAGAAAGAGATGAAGATATTTCTGAAGAAAACCACAATTAAATGATGTATAGAACATCAAGAGACCGACTGGCTCAACCAACACTTGAATGGAAAATGCTGTAATTTGCAGATTCCGATTCTCTACAGCCACCAATACACTATTTTGAAAAATTCATTGAAGAAAATTGCCTTTCTTCGAACTCTTGTCAAACAAATTTGTACAGTGTTCAAAATAAACCAGTCAACAACATAAATGTTACAACTGAAGAGATTATACAGTTCATAGGATGTTGTTTTCTTATATCAAAATGTTCCCCAGATCTAGAATGCTTTGTCTTTCTTTTCATAAATGTTGTAATAGCCTATACAGAATAGTATCTTTATGATTTTGTACATTAGTTTGAAATTCACAGAGAAACCTTCAGTAAAAAGCTAGTTATTGGGTATTGCTTTCATTTTGATTCCTATCTATGTAATGCCTTAAGTAATTTCTGCTATATCCTTTGTGGCCCATTGTGACTTCAAAGTAACAAAATATTATTTTTAATTAAAATTCCTGTTTTTTTTTAATTTGACAAATGCTTATAACTTTCGTAATACAACCTAAACGATAATACTGGGGGAAACATTTTTACCTTTATAGTAAACAAATTTGGGCTGTAGAGGGTCAAGGTTCAGTTTATGCCACCAACGCGATAATCAGTGTATATGTTTTTACATAAATGCCGGAATATTGAACGTACTTTGCTCTCAGCACCCGTATGTATATCTCACAACACTTGTACAATGAGACAAAGACAGAAGTATTCCGAGGTTTGGATAGATAGAAGGGACGGAGAACGGGAGCCCCGGTGTTCAAATCCCGAACATTGTATTGAATTTTTCTATCTGTTTATTACATCTTAACCAAAAATTCGTTATTTGTCTGCTCGATGCCCCGTACAAGAATTACGAAAAACTCATGTTTCTCTTTCAAATTGCAAGAAATACACCTTGTCAATATATACATGGTGACTGAAAGTAGTGTGTGTGCTTCCTCTTTTGGGAACAGAAAAATATTAACAAGTGTAATCATTATTATAATTGATTACAAGTTCCAACAAAACGAGAGATTCTCTTCGAATCAACAAATGATCTATGCTACACAGCAGCAGCAGCACCAGGAGATATAAATGCTGCTGGTGCAAACATCTCCGCCAAACAATTATTTTCTTGTTCTCTATTGTTCCAGTTTTCAATTAGGCTACTAGTAATTTTCAGGTAAAGAAAAGCACATTAATAATCAGCAACACCTGAGAATCATAATCAGAATTTCTTAACAGATTCTTTAAATATTAATACAAGACCTTTACAGTAAAACATATCGCTGGCAGGGCCATCTCTCGGCACCAACGCGCACTCCGTAACGGATTGCTCCTTGCTTGTGAACCATTTCACTTCTTCCGGACAATCAGTGTACTATAACAAGCACTTTTATATAATATCTGTTTATAATAATGTCAATGTGCCCATACTATTTTCGCTACCTACTCCTAAACTACAAAATATTTTCTATCTGCTTCAGATTCCAATAACAATTTATAAGAAATTGTATTTGTATATATTTGGTTGGTATACCATATGTTTACAACAGAGTAACTGATAAATAATGTTTGAAATGTGAGTAGCTGTATACTTCCATTCAAATTATATGCTATTATGATCAATAAAATAGAAACCACACCATTAATGGGCATTGCAGTTAGAATGAATGGAAATTGAAACTCAGATCACAAAGAGTAAATAAATAAGTTTTCAGAAGAACCAAAAACATTAGGTACTTCGAAATACTCAGAAACGTTCACGCAAATTCAAGGGCGGTATTTTAAAATTTTATGCCATTTGTCGCATTTATGACAGAGGAAAGGAGATTATAAACATGCTGAACGTCATACCTGGATACTACTGCTAATATTATTCACCTCCATGTGACAAATGTTGTTACAGAACAACAGAAGAATCAATCTTATTACCAGTACCGTCTTAGTGTCTAGAGATTACTCTGCCGGTAACATTTTATTTCGTTAATCTGTTACGATGTTTTATTATTATTTACAAAGTTTATGATTAACACTACTTATAATGTTAAGACATGTTTACATTAGAATAGTTCTTTTCAGCTGAAGGTAAACAGCAGCTGCGGCGTTTACTGACAGAATGTCAAACCAACAAGTTACAGTCTGTTAGATCGGAACTGCTCTAAATAAAGTGCTCATATTAGCGCACTTTTCGCACTTTTCACTATTATGGATATATATATATATATATATATATATATATATATATATATATATATTTATATATTTTTATTCAACGTTGATCTGATTAATTCTGTTGCGACTTATATTTAATTACTATGTAACCTTGTTTAGAAATTCTCTTCATCTCGTATAAAGACCTTGCATGTATACGATTTTAACAGTGTGCATTTGTGGTTTTACTACCTAAGTATTTCGTAGGAAGCAATCAACTGAAGCAGACAGAGAACGGTATGTGCAATTGAAAATAGATCATATAAAGGAGCAGAATTCCCCGAAAATTTTTCTTTCAACATACTTCGCGACATCCCCAAGACGATGGCGTCTGGCGCCGAACTGAAATATTAATTTCTCATAGCAAGGTTCCGCGCCATATATCTGGCACCGCTATTCGCCACTAAACCTTCATTCATAGGTTTACAAGCTTTGGGGAATGAATATTTTACATCAAAAGAAGTAAAACGTTTCATAGAAAAATTTGTTCCATAATTTTTGTATTCTTGGCGTTAGTGAAGGCTTAAGTTCGAAATCCGTCAACATATTGAGATCACAAATTACGCTGGAAAACCTCGTTCTTATTGTTCTAACACGTGGGAGCATCAGTCGTTGGTTTCAGCCCTAACACCCAGTTCATTATTTGTCTCGTCAGTTTAGGTTTTAGAGGAGACTACCGTTTAAATATGTTTAATTAATATTTTCCACGATGCACTTTGTGAGTAGTGGTTTACCCTCATGCTGTAGGTCAGGCTGTCCATTAGCAACAGTTTTGGATTATCATCTGGGCTGCAATTCACCCTGAATATCGTTGGTGCATACTTTCCCCTTCCACGTTTTACAAGTGACGTAAGTGTCTACCGGGAGTTTTCCAGCTCACACTTCCATATTTCCCACATGAAGCTAAGCCACTGTAAGTAACAGAAAACAGGTGGTTCATGTATGATGGCGCACCAGGATATTAAGCAGCATTTTTATAGATAAAGAACCTATCGCATGGAGTTGTTAGATTGAATTTCGAGGGATGTTGAACCTAAACTTTTGTGTAATATGTGGAAAAAAATTAAGGGATATATTCCTACGACATTTGGAACGGGATTTCGAATGCATAGATGAGATGACATCCACGAGGACTGTCTCAAACACTCAATTTTGGAAGGCAGTAATTTTCGATGGGATGAAGTAATTCTGCCTGCTGCTGTTGAACCACTTTAGGAAATATTTCTTATTATGCTACTCTTTGCTGCAACAGCCGACGCACGAGGGTGCTGTACCTCATGGCGCTGTGTCGTAGGATTATCATACGGAAATGTTTTAGCATAGTTACAAAAAGCTATTCAATTCCTTATTACACGTATTTCTTTTTATTCAGTTTGAAAATGAGCAAAGCACGCTGTAACATATTTGAATGGATAACCTTATAAGCGCCTTTTCCTTCACAATTTTAACTTGAAGTCGAGTTACCTCACACTGATAAAGTGTTTCCTTCTCAACTCGACGATGCCCATACACAGAATGACGCCAACTCTTGCCATTCCTACGTCAATTCAAAAAAAATTCTCATTAATTCACGTCATCTTATGTGTTTGACATTTCCTTACGATATTAGGTACTTCACATTATCCTTTGTATCAATAATATTTAAACAATTTGGCTTTCAAATAATATTTTTTACAATTTTAAACTAATATTATAGAAGACTGATACTTTATTCTAATTCTTTTTCCTTCGTTTCTACCTATTCAGCATTTTTTTCCTTCAGTTAATCCTCAGTCCTTTTTACTTAAAACGTTCAACAATTTTCTTCAATATTAATGCTCTAAACCCTGATAGCATTGCAGAATAAATATATTATGTTATTTTTCGGGACCAAATTAAAACAACTGTACACCTATCCTCTTTTCTATCGCAGGAATCCATTACCGAATTTCGGAAATGTTTTTCCAATCATTTTGAATACAAGGGCTAATTTTGCGTTTGTTCAAAGCTTTAGTTGAGCGTTTAAAGCAGTTTTACATTTCGTTGTCGATAAAAACCGTAAACGCTAGATTAGAGTGGTAGTCAATGTTTAAAAATTTGGTGAATGCTGTATTTGATTCAGGTGTTCAGCTATGAACTTATGATTGACACAAGTGAAGCCTAGATAGGGCTCCACTGCAAATTCCTCTCGCTTTCAGGCCTTACATTCTGCTTCAATATTGATTCATTAAATATTTATCCAAGCCAAATTTGTGTTACCATTTTGAAGAACAAAAGTACTATCGTAACTTCAATCAGCAAGAAATCACTCTGAATACAGAGAGAGGGTGTAAATAACTAAAATAAATTGAGAAATCGGCGGCATAAAGCTACCAGAAACTTTGTAATAACAGATGCTGACCGGGTATTTTCTTTCCAGTTTGTTTGTGTAACGCAACATATACTCGTATGATTGTCGCTTGGTGTAGCATAACCTAAAATCTAAAACCTTGAACCGGAGTAGTCGCTTGCGTAGCTATACATACATACATACATGCGTTCGCATACACACAAAACAAAATGTTTCAAATATTAGGGGCGTTAATCTTACTGCTGCAGTTCAGCCTGAATATCAGCAACAGTTTTGGATTAATATCTGTACTGTAATTGTACGTGAATCTCCTCTCGTCTCTACACATTTCCACGTTTCCTACATGGAGATATACCCCTGTAAGTAACAGAAACGAGGTTGTTTGTGCACGGTGGTTCTCCAGCACATTTTAGCAGCACTATACTTGATACCAGTTTCTTCACCTGGAGTTGTTAGTTTGGACCTCGGAGGATTTTGAAAGTCAACGTTTATTAATATGCCGGAAAATGAGCTTTGAAAGATATGCTTCTATGAACTTTGGAACAGGATTTTGAATGCATTGATGATTCGTGGTCACATCCACATGGATTACCTATAAGGCCTAAGTTGAGAAGCTATTGAGGAGCAAATTTCTGATTGGACGATGTAGCTATTGAAGCTATTCCAGCCGTGTGCGTTATCTTAGTTGTGAATAGATAGAGCGGAAGGTAACCGGGAGAACCCTGGTAGAAGTCGCGCCATGCCATTGAATTTTTCTATCTGTCCATTTTATCTTTACCGGGAATTCAGCATTTGGCGACATTTTTACAATTTTGGGAGCCCTTAATTTTCGATGTGATGACGTAATTCTGCCTCCTGCTGTTAAGTCACTTTAGGAAATATTACTTATTATGCTACACCTTGTTGCAACAGCCGACGCACGAGGATGTTGTTTCTCATGGCGCTGTGTCGTAGGATTATCAGATGGATATGTTTTAGCATAATTAGAGGAAGCTATTATATCCTTGCTACACGCATTTAGTTTAAATTCAGTTTGAAAATAAACAAAGCATGCTGTAAGATATTTGAATGAATAATGTTTAAGCGTCTGTTTCCTTCATAATATTAATTTTAAGTCGAGCTACCGCACCCTGATAAAGGTTTCTTTCTTAACTCGACGACGTCCATACACAGAATGACGCCAACTCTTGCCATTGCTACGTCAATTCAATAAAATTTTCTCATAGATTCACGCCACCTTTAGTGACTAATATTTTCTTACCACATTGGGTACTTCACATTATCCCTTGTTTGTATATAATTTAAACAATTTAGCATTCAAATAATACTTTTTAAGATTTTAAACTACTATTATGGTCGTCTGATGCATTAATATAATTCCTTTTCCTTCGTTTCTACCTATTCAATAAAACATTTACTTCAGTTGTTTCTCCATCTGGTTTACTTAAAACTTTCAACAAAGTTTCTACAATATTACTGTTCTAAACCGTGATAGCATTACAAAATAAATACATTATGTTAATTTTCGGGAACAAATTAAAACAACTGTACACCTATCTTCTTTTCTATCGCAAGAATCCATAACAGAATTTCGGAATTCTTTAAAATTATTTTCAATACAAAGGCTTATTTTGTTTTTGTTCAAAGCTTTAGTTGAGCGTTTACAGCAATTTTACATTTCGTTGTCGATAAAAAATCTAAATTATAGATCGGAGTGATAGTCAATGTTTAAAAATTAGGTGTGAGTGCTGTATTTGATTCAGTAGTTCAGCTATGAGCTTACGATTAACACAAGTGAAGCTGAGATACGGCTCCCTCTGATACCGAAATTAAGGTTTACCATAAGTAAAGAATCATGATGGATGTCAAAGGAATGTTGGTTCTTTGTTACGAAATGTGCAAGGCCAAACAAGACGAATAGCAGTGTGGCGGAAAGTTGTTATAACAAAAGCAATGTAAGACACAGTGTCCTTAGATGATTTCTAAAGGGGCTCACCTGACTTGTATGAATAGGGTATTCTTTGGATCATTTACAATGGCGACAAAACAGCTACAAAGGGATCTTTGACCACGAGCATCTGTGGTCATTCAGACAGTCTTCGGCGTGGAGCCGATTAGAGCAGTCCTAGGCGTGACGGCGATTAGGGCAGTCCTCTTGTTCTGTCTTGGATATTTCTCGGTTCATATGTACGTGAGGAACGAATAAAGTTTATCGAGTAACAAACATTCTGCCGTCAGTAACTCTAAACAGGGATATTGGTAACCCTTGGTTGGCAACTTCAGTTTCCATGTTCCAAAAAAAAAAAAAAAAAAAGCAGTAAATAAATTGGAAACGGGCATTCCAGTGTTATTAAAATATCCTTCTCACACACATCCACGCATACCCTGTGAGAAACCTAATTGTTTTAACCTGAGCTAAACAAAATTGCTTCAAACTGTATTGTCAAGTGGAACATTGTTCACCACATATATTGTTGCTTCAAATTGGCGTCCAAACGTGGACTTGTGTGCCACCCATAAACATTATTGTATCAAATTGGCGCCTCAACGTAGAACTCTTTGCTCGCCAACTTATTTGCACGCCATTAAATTATTTGCATCAAATTGGCGTCCCAACGTGGTACTTGTGTACTCCCATAAACATTATTGTTTCAAACTGGCGCCTGAACGTAGAACTCTTTGTTCGCCAACTTATTGGCTCACCCATAAACGTTATTCTATCACCTCTCGCTTGAGGGCCTTACATTCTGCTTCAATATTGGATAAATTGATATTTATCCAAGTCATATTTAATGTTACCATGTTTGAACCTATAAGTTATATCTTGCTAGTTAAACCCGTTTATTTTATGAAATTTTTTCGTGTGAAACGCTATTAACGGACAGCAGTTTACCTATAATTTCACCTCGGACTATTGTAACATGGTGCTTAAAATAGATATTCCCATCTTAAATGTATATAACATTCGCAACTGGATATTTTCTTTCTTACTCTCATGATCTATGTTATTCTTTAGCTCATGTGATAAACAGAATTAACAACAAAATTACATTTGCCTGCATAATTTAAAGGTATGTTGAAATCTTGGTTAATATAATGTACCATTTGGCCCTAAAACCCTCTCCTTCACGCAAGCATACATTCATTCATGCATTTTATTGTATACAGAGATATTTTTTGCATTTCCTTTATTTAACTTCTTTTTATTGTTTCCGCTTATTTCACTATCTCTTTTCTATAGTTTAACACTTATACACTATACACATAAACACCCATGCCCAAGGCGGAAATCCAACCCGCGCCCTCTAAGTGGCGCAACGCTAGAGACACATGTACACTTTAACGGCCGTGGTTACGAGGGGGTTGAAAGAGCTGTAGAACGAAACAGGGCGTTCCAATTAAATGCACAGAAGAATCGTGAGTGCACTTGTTTCTGCTCCGAATGAAAAGTCAGCTCCCAAGTTTGAACTAAGTTGTGTAGTCCACTCACACCAGTGCCATACGTTTAACTGGAATTTCCCAATTGCTTTATGAGCCTGCTTTATCGGACGAAGGTATTACTGCTAAAAAGAAAGAGGGGGCAATTGGTCTTCCTGGCATGTACACGTTAGCTTAGGTGCTCAGACATAACCAGGAAGTTTTACATTCTCTAAAATTTCTAGAAACCGCCTTTGAGCATTCCTGATATCCAGAAATGTGTGCATCCGTCATTGCGCATTCAAAGGTAGTTGAAACTTCACTATTAGCTTCAAAGCTTTAAGGTTCACTTTATGCTTCTACGCGATAGTCATTGTATATGTTTTCACACTCATGCCGACATATCGAACACACTTCGCTCTCAGCATCCGTATGTACATCTCACACCACTTATTAGTGCGATACAATCAAAGACAGATATATCTTCCATCTCTCTCGAGCTGGCAACGCAATCAAAGACAGATATATCTTCCATCTCTCTCGAGCTGGCAACGCAAACAAAGCACGAACACTATTGGCTAAGGCAATGTTCATTCTTATTTTGTAGCTGTTCTAAGCCTATGTGTATTCTGAGGTTTGGATACCCAGAGCGGAAGCAGACCGGAAAATCCGGGGTTCAGATCCCTGATATAGCATTGCATTGTTCTATCTGTTCATTACCTACTAGCCGAGAATTCGGTATTTGCTCGATAACCCGTTCAAGAGCAAGTACTCCCTCACCTGAGTGACGGATAAGCCATGTTCTCTTTCAAATTACAAGAAATACACATTGACAATTTATACATGGGCACTGAAAGCAGTGTGAGTGCAGCCTTTTGTAAGAATAGAGAACAATTAACAAGTGTACATTTAATTATAATTGATTACTAGTTCCAACAAAACAAAATAAAAAACAATGGGTTCGTCAAATGTCCAATGCACAGAGGTCTCAAATCTCAGGGGGTATACATACTGCAGAATTATTATTTGCTTGTTCCGTATTGTTCCAGTTTTCACTTAAGCTACTTACTAGTGATTTCCAGGTAAAGAAAGACATATAATAATCAGCAACTGCTGAAAATCATAATTACCTTTTCTTATAAGATTCTTTACATATTAATACTACACCTTCACAGCAAAATATACCACTGGCAGAGCCATCTCTCGGTACCAAGGCGCACTCCGTAAAGGATCGCTTCTTGGTTGTGAAAAATTTCACTTCTGACGGACAATCAGTGAACTATAACAAGTATTCTTAAATAATATCTGTTTATTATAAAGTCAATGTACCCACACTATTCTCGCAACCTACTCCTAAACGACATGTATTTCTATCTGGTCAAAATTCCAATAACAATTTAGAAGAAATTGTATCAGTATATATTTGGTTGCGGATACAAAATGTGAACAGCAGAGTAAGTGATTATTAGCGTATGAAGTGTGGGTAGTTGTATGCTTTCATTTAAATTATATGCCATTCAAATTAATAAATGAGGAACCACACCACTAATGGGCAATGCAGTTAGAATGAATGGGAAATGAAACTTAGAACACAAACAGTAAATAAATTAGTTTTCAGAAGAACTCAAAATATAAAATACTACGAAATACTCAGAAACGTTCACGCAAATTCAAGGGCGGGATTTTAAAATCGAATGCCATTTGTCGCATTTATGACAGAGGAAAAGAATATTCTAAAACTGTTGATCGCCATAACTGGATACAACTGCCAATACTATTCTCCTCTATGTGCGAACTGTTGTTACAGAACAACAGAAGAATCAATCTTATTACCCCTACCGTCTTAGTGACTAGAGATGGCTCTGCCATTACATTTTATTTCGTTGAACTGTTACGATGTTTTATTATTATTTACAGAATTTATGACTATCACTACTTATAATGTTAACACATGGTTACATTAGAATAGTTCTTTTCAGCTGATGGTAAAAAGCAGCTGCGGCGTTTACTGACACAATGTCAAACCAAAAAGTTACAGTCTGTTAGAACGGAACTGCCCTACATAAAGTGCCCATATTAGCGCACTTTTCGCGAACGAGTACTATGGATATATATTTTTTTATTCAGCGTTGATCTGATTAATTCTGTTGCTACTTGTATTTATTTATTATGTAACCTAGTTAAAGAATTCTCTTCATCTCGTGTAAAGACCTTGCATTTATATGATTTTAACAGTGTATCCTTGCATTTGTGCTTTTACTTCCTAGATATTTCGTAGGAAGCAATTACGTGAAAAGAAGCAGAGAACGGTAATGGCAATTGAAAATAGATCACAAAAAGAAGCGGAATTTCTCTACCAATTTAATTTTAATATACTTCGCGACATCCCCAAGGCGATGGCGTCTGGCGCCGAACTGAAATACTAATTTCTCATAGCAAGTTTCCGCGCCATATATCTGGCACCGCTATTGGCCACTAAACCTTAATACGTATGTTTACAAGCTTTGGGAATGAATCTTTTACATCAAAAGAAGGAAAAAGTTTCACAGAAAAATTTGTTCCATAACTTTTGTATTTTTGGCTTTAATGAAGGCTTAAGTTCAAAATCCGTCAAAATATAAAGCTCACAAATGGCGCTGGAATAAGTCGTTCTCATTATGCTAAATGGCGAGAGCATCAGCCATACGTTTCAGTCCTAACACCCAGTTCATTATTTGCCTCCTCAATTTAGGTTTTAGAGGAGACTATTTGCTAAACATATGTTCATTCTTGTTTTGTAGCTATTCTAAACCTATGTGTATTCTGTGGTTTGGATTGCTAGAGCGGTAGGAGACTGGGAAATCCAGGGTTCAAATCTCTGCTATAGCATTGAATTCCTGTTCATTACAACTTAGCCGAGAATTTGGTATTTGCTCGATAGCCCGTTCAAGAGCAAAGACTGTCTCTCCTGAGCGACGGATAAGCCATGTTACCCTTCAAATTGCAATAAATACACATTGTCAATATATACATGGGGACTGAAAGCAGTGTGAGTTCAGCGTTTTGTGAGAGAAGAAAATAATTAACAACTGTACTCATACAAAGTATCAACTTGGAAGAAGCGTAGGGACAGTGAAGCACAAATTAGTACAAAAGTGAATCGAGAAGATATTGACACATTGCTTCACTCACACTGTTTATTCACAGGACATGTTTCAAGAGCTCTTGCTCCTATCATCAGCTGATACTCGACTAGTGCAAGTTGTAGTGGTTTCCTATTTCCCCGTTTTGTCACTAGATGGCGTGATGTACTTGTCAAAGATGTCCGGTGGTGGAGTTTCAAAATTCATGACCCTATGACGATTTTTGTTGATGATTTTTTCCCATACGGAAAGGTCTATGGGGTGATTAACATATTTTATTAGAGATGTTTCCAAGTTGATGTCATGTCTAGTATTCAAAAAATGAAAAGCCACTGCTGATTTCTCTCTTTCACCATTTTTAATGTTTCTTAGATGTTCTTTAGTTCTGATGTTAATATTTCTTTTTGTTTTTCCTATATACATTTTAGGGCAAGTTTCACATTTGATGTCATAGATTCCTGGTTTTTCTTTGGTAGTGATTGAATTTTTGGGAGGGCCTTTTAACAAATTTCTGATATTAAACCTATTTTGAGGTGCAAGAGCTATGTTGTGTTTTGAGAAGATTTTTTGGAGTTTGTTATAGGCTGATGGGTGGATGGTGAATTTTTTAAAAATATTTTTCTCTTTTTCTCCTGTAGGTTCTAGGGTGGTGGTTTCTTTTATTTTCTTAGCTTTGTTGAGTCTGTTAACTGTTTTGTCTATTAAATTTGGTCTGAGACCGTTGGATATAGCTACTTTTTTATGTGTAAGTATTCTTCTTGACAATCTTCTCTGTTTAGTGGAAAGTTGATCAGCCGAAAGATTAAACTGTTGAAAATGGCATGTTGGTGTTGTTTTGGGTTGAAACTGCTTTTCTTGGTGTAATTATCTGTGTGTCGGTTTCCTGTAAATACCAAAGGTGAGTTTGTTGTTCATTTTTCTATCTTGATGTCCAAAAAGGGGAGCACACCATCCTCTTCTGTTTCCAATGTAAATTTTATAACTGGATTTTGTATATTCAAAAGTTTAAGACCATCTTGTATGAGTTTTTTAGGTACCATAGCAAAAATGTCGTCAACATAGCGATACCACACTTTGAAATAATTTGGAAAAGTTTTGTGATATGTGTTTCAAAAGCACTCATAAATGAATCTGCCACGAAGGGAGACAATGGGTTGCCTATAACTAGGCCTGTTGCCTCACATTGCTTCACTCACACTCTTTATTCACAGGACATGATGATCGTTCCTGATGATAGGAGCAAGAGCTCTTGAAACATGACCTGTGAATAAACAGTGTGAGTAAAGCAATGTGTCAATATCTTCTGGATTCACTTTTGTACTATATTGTGCTTCACTGTCCCTACGCTTCTTCCAAATTTATACTTTGAGTGATTAGGCCTACAAGTCTGAGAAGCATTCAAATCTCGATAGTGTAATTTTTTATACCGTCAACCAAGATGGAGGACCAACGAATAGTGAACTTGCTTTCCTCTTTCAATACTGGATCTGAAGGTAGGAAAAAACACATCAAACTTTTTCTAAAGCTGAATCAAAAGAAAAGAAATACTTTGCGGACATACGTTTTCTAAAGAAATGTTTGAAATTTAATATAACACCCATATTCGTCAGAAAAATTGTTAAACAAAATAATAATACCAAACAACAAAAAGCAGCAGAAAAACGTGTAATTAAAATGGAAATAAACCACCACTACAATTCGTTACATTCCACAGAATTAAAAATATATGAACTACACCTAAAAATTTCGAAATGTATGAACCCGGCCATGTGGTCTAACTTAGAAAATAATATGCTGTCAATTCTTAATTTGAAAATGCGTAAGAAAACAGCCATTTTGAAACAAAAATTCATAAATCTTCAAAAGAAGCAAGAACCAAATCCACATAAAAAGCAAGATTTATTACTCTCATGTCAAAAACCTAACAACGTAAGGAATCTATCCACATGCAACTTCACAGAGAAAGAAATTGATTTTCTAAACAAAGGCCTAAAAGCATGTGTAGATTACACAAAAAACATTGAAAACTATATCGCGGACATTGAAATAGCGATATATAATTTTCCCGATAGTAAAAAATCTACGATCAGAACACAGTGCATAGAAACTCGAGATCATATTCAAAATGCAAATTCAAAAAGTTATTCATATAAAAAATTAATCAAAAATTTAAATGAAAAACCGGTAATCTAGACAAAAGCAGACAAGGGTAACAAAATAGTAATACTGGACGAAGAAGACTATCGCAAAAAAATGGGCAAACGGAAAAGAATTTGTTAAATTAGAAAACAATCCATTAAAGAAAGCATGCAGATCTGTGGAATTAGCAATTAAAAACAGTAAAATCATGACTAAAATAGAAAAATTGAACAATAAAATAGACAATCCAAAAACACCATACATATATGGTTTACCCAAAATACATAAACCTGAAACTACCCTCACACCAATAATTAGTAGCATTGATGAACCCACTTACCAACTATCAAAATGGCTGATTCATATCTTCAGATCCTTCACAAAATTTGAAAATTAAAGTATCAAAAACTCGTTTGAATTGTTAAATCTCCTGAAGGACACAAAGATCAACTCTACAGATGCTTTAGATTCCTTTGACGTCATTTCTTTATATCCAAGTATAACTACCAATGAGCTTATTCCACTTCTCAAAAATGGCTGGAATCAATACAAATAACATCTGAAGAAATAGAAGAACTTTCACAACTTACAGAAATTTGTATCAATCAAAGTTTTTTCAGTTTTAATGGACAGATCTATAAACAAAAACAGGCCTAGCTTCTGGGCAAAGCATTGTCTCCCTTCTTCTCAGATTTATTTATGAGTGCTTTTGAAACACATATCACAAAAACTTTTCCAAATTATTTCAAAGTGTGGTATCGCTATGTTGACGACATTTTTGCAATAGTACCTAAAAACCTCATACAAGATGGTCTTAAACTTTTGAATACACAAAATCCAGCTATAAAATTTACATTGGAAGCAGAAGAGGATGGTGTGCTCCCCTTTTTCGACCTCAAGATAGAAAAATGAACAACAAACTCACCTTTGGTATTTACAGGAAACCGACACACACAGATAATGACATCAAGAACAACAGTTTCAACCCAAAAAAACACCACCATGCCATTTTCAACAGTTTAATCTTTCGGATGATCAACTTTCCGCTAAACAGAGAAGATTAACAAGAAGAATTCCTACACATAAAAAAGTAGCTATATCCAACGGTTTCAACCCAAATTTAAGGCCCTCCCAAAAATTCAATCACTACCAAAGAAAAACCAGGAATCTATGAGATCAAATGTGAAACTTGCCCTAAAATTTATATAGGAAAAACAAAAAGAAATATTAACATCAGAACTAAAAAACCTCTAAGAAACATTAAAAATGGTGAAACAGAAAAATCAGCAGTGGCTTTTCATGTTTTGAATACTAGACATGACATCAACTTGGAAACATCTCTAATAAAATATGTTAATCACCCCATAGACCTTTCCATATGGGAAAAACTCTTCATCAACAAAAATCGTCATAGGGTCATGAATTTTGAAACTCCACCACCGGACTTCTTTGACAAGTACATCAAACCATCTATCAAACCATCTAGTGACAAAACGGAGAAAGAGGAAACCACTAAAACCTGCACTAGTCGAGTATCAGCTGATGATAGGAGCAAGAGCTCTTGAAACAAGTCCTGTGAATAAACAGTGTGAGTGAAGCAATGTGTCAATATCTTCTCGATTTACTTTTGTACTAACTGTACTCATCATTAAAATTTATTACAAGTTCCAACATATCAAAATTAAGTGATCTGAAATCGTCAAATGTCCAACGCACAGAGTTCTCAAATCACCGGAGGTATACATGCTGCAGGAGGTTTTATTTCCGCCAAACAATTATTTGCTCGTTCCCAGTTGTCCTAGTTTTCACTTAAGCTGCTAGTAATTATCAGGTAAAGAAAAGCTAATAATAATCAGTAACTTCTGAAAATCTTAACTACAATTTCTTAACAGAGTCTTTAAATATTAACACAACAGCTTCACAAAGAACCATATCACAGGCGGTGCCATCTCTCGGGAGCAAGGTGCACTCCGTAAAGGAGCACATCCTAGCTGTGAACCATACACTTCTGGCGGACAATCAGTGAACTATAACAACTGATCTTACATAATATCTGTTTATAATAGAAAGTCAATGTACCCATACTATTTTCGCAACCAACTCCAAAAACACAACATATTTTTCTATCTGCTCCAAGGTCCAAGTAACCGTTTTGAAGAAAATGTGTCAGTATATATTTGGTTGTAGGTACAAGACGTGTACAACAGTATAAGTGAGAGATAACTTTTAAAATGTACGTAGTTATATGCTGCCATTAAAATTATTTGCCATTCCATTAAATAATATAAAAATAACTCTATATGTGGGAATTAGGTTAGAGTGAGTGAGAATTAAAATTCAAACACAACAGTACATAAATTAGCTTTCCAAAGGGTCGCTTCCTCAAATATTAAATATCTAGAACAACGCAAAATAGCCCCACGCAAACTCAAGGCCGATTTTTAAAGTCGAGTGCCATCTATAAAATTTGTGATAAAGGAAAAGGAGTCTCTAAACATCTTGAACATTATAATTGGACACAACTTCCAATAAAGTTGTTATCCAGGTGAGAGGTGTTGTTACAAAACTTACAATTACCATCTTGGTGTTGAGAGATGGATCTGCCTGTGTTATTTTATTACGTTGAATTGGTTATGATGTTTTATTATTATTCTCAGACTTTTATAACCAACTATACTTATGATGTACAGATATGTTTACTTTTAAATATTTATTTTCAGCTCCTCACTGTGCGGCATGTATTGCTTGATTTCCGCAGTACGCCCGCGTTCGCCAGTCTTTGGGCTTGGGGACTAACTTGCACGGTGTTTTAGGTGACGACCCAGTGGCCGTGGATGATGCACTGCGGTTTGTTTTTAAAATCGGTTTTAATAAACAAGTCTGACTTGTATTTTGTATTTATTAATTTTAGAGCTTTTAAATTATTAGGACTGGGATGAGTTTTTATGTACTTTAAATAGTTGAGTGTTTTTATTTTATTTTACCTTTTTAGCTTAATAGTGTAGCTTTTAGGTTTTAATGTTGACTTCGGGCCCAAATAACCTTGTTGTCGACGCGCCCTAAAGCACCACACACTCACTCACTTTATTTTCAGCTAAAAGTAAACAGTGGCTGCCGTATGTCCTGACACAGTATCAAACCAACAAACTACAGTGTGTTAGAAGGGAACTGCTCTAAAGAAACTGTTCATAAATGCGCACTCTTCGCAACCGGGTATTGTGGATATACTTTTTGTTTCAGTGTTGTTCTGCTTAATTGTGCCACTACCTGTATTTAATTATGACGTCACTGCGTTTTGGAATTCCCTTCCTCTCGCACAATTGCCCTGCAGGCATACGATTTTATTAAAGTGTCTTTGCATTTACGTGGGAAGCTGTTAGGTACTTCGGAGGAAGTAACGGAGTGAAGGAAACAGAGAAAGGTATGTGCCGCAGACAATAGATAACAATAAGGAGCTAAATTCCTGCAGAATTACTGTTTGAACACACTTCGCGCTACAGGACGCGCTCCAGGAGGACAGCGTCAGGCGCCGAAGTGAAATAGTAATTTTAAAGCCAGCATCCGCGCCATATGTCCAGCACGGCTATTCACCACCAACCCAACAAACATATGTTTACAAGCTCTAGGAATGAAGACCTCACACCAAAAGGACAGGAAACTCCACAGAAGTATTTGTTCCATAATTTTCCTTTCTTGGTCTTAGTGAAGGCTTACGTTGAAAACCCGTCAACATATAACGCTAACAATAGACGCTTCAAACCTGCTTATTATTCTAAAAGGGAAGATCTTTTACCGTTGGTGTCTAACGCTAACTCCCAAAACATAGTTTGCTTCCTCAGTTTAGCTTTCAAAGAAGACAAACGTTTCTAAAATGTCTAATTAATACATTCCACGATGCACAGTGTGACAGCTGTTAATCCTCATGCCGTAGTTCAGGCTGTACATTAGCAACAATTTTGGAATTATATCTGTGCTGCAATTGAATGTAAATATGGACGTTACGTATCTTACCCTACCACGTCTTAGAAGTGCTCTCTACAGGGAGTTACCCAACTCACACTTCCACAGTTACTACATGAGGATGTGCCCCTATAGAACACGTGGCTTATGTTTGTGCTCCAACACATTTTAACAGCATTGCTCTGGAAGCAGGAGTCCCCATGTATTTTCCTTTTCTTTTTAACTTTACGTCCTCCAACGGAAAGATATAACCGACGATGAATGGAATTGTGGAAGTGATGCTCAAATGAGCCCAGGGCCTCTAGAGCTTACAGTTACCTGACATTCGTCTTTTTGGATAAAGGAAACCATGATAAAACCTTAACCATCTAACTCAATCTGACCGAGATTCGAACTCGGGACCTCTGGAACGTGAGGAAGACACGCTACCATCTACGCTACCGAGGCGGGTGAGTCCTCATATGTGTTTGTTAGATTGGACTTGGAAGGACGTTGAACGTAAACTTTTACTAAAATACAGGAAGACACATTTTCAGAGATATGTTTCTACGACCTTTGTAACGGGATTTCAAACGAAATAGTTGTTCACACGAAACTCGCTATTATCTGTATGTTCCTTTTATCTATTTTCACACAAACATAGTACACATAAACACCATACCCAAGGTGGGACTCGAAACCACGATTCTCTACGCAGCGGAATTCTAGGAACATCCGCTCCAGCGATCCGAAGCACTTGCATCCAATACACGCAAACATTCTCACCTTTATATCCAAGAACATTATTCGAATACAAGTAAATGTTCTCGATCTGTGTATATAAAAATAATCACACCATTTACCTTGTTTTTGTCGTTTTTACTTTTATGTACCTTTTCTTTATTTTTAGGCATATGCACAGTATACACAAACACCAGGACCAAGAACGGGCTCAGACGCACGATCGTCTAAGCAGCGGAATGCCAAAGATATCCGCTCCATGGACGGCGAGTTCTTCAATAGAATACACGCAAAAGTTCTCGTTTGGAAATCCGAGAACTTGTTTTCGAATACAAGCAAATGCTCTCAACCCTTTAAAAGAGAAAAAGAAAAGGAAAATAAATAATATTTAATTGTATTTTTTATCGTTTTACATTTATGTTGTTTTCTCCAATGTACACACATATACACAGTACACATAAACACCATGTCCAAAGCAGGAGTCGAAACCCGCAATCCTCACCGCAGCGGAAAGTTAGAGACATCCGCTCCAGCGACCATGAACACTTTCTTCGAATGCACGCAAATGTTCTTGTCTTTTGTATCCGAGAACTTGATTCTGAAGTGTTCTCGGTTAGTCGCATGTGACGTCACCCGAGAACTTGCATTCCGAATGCAAATAACGATCTCGTTTACAGAATCCGAGATCTTGATTTCGAATACAAACAATTGTTCTCGATTCGCAGCATGTGACGTGCCCCGCAGAACTTGCATTCCGAATGCAAATAATGATCTCGTTTACAGAATCCGAGATCCTGATTTCGAATACATGAAGTGTTCCCGATTCTCACCACGCAATGTCATCCAATAATTTGTATTGGAATTCAAATTTCGATTTTCAAAATATTCCAATACAGTATATTAGGTTGATAAAAGGAATCGGTTCTGCCAATCTTAGGTATCCATCCTTATAATTGGATACCTTAGAAATCTTGAACAAGTAAAAGCTAGGTACCTCAAAATAATTCTATAACTCTCGAAAAAAAAACGCCTTCAAGATTTGCATGTGAGTTGAGCGGAGAACTTTTCTTTTCAGAGGAAATCCTAATTTTTCACTCTTATACAGCCTAGTCCAAAGAGGTTACTGAAGAAAGAAATGACATTAAAGAAAAAATCTGGTAAGACGTCTGTTTGACAGATGCAATGCTATATAGAGGCTGGACACAAACATATAAAGAATTACGACATCTGGCTACGAGTTTGACGAAGCATGGATTCCACCACAAGCTCTTTAAGAACACCAAGTACCGCGAACCAGGCGAGAACTGCGTGTGTAGCCTATGTGATCTGAGATGTGATAGATATCATATTCAACGTGGGCAAGAATAGAACAAAATCCATACGTTATTATGGTACATTGTGAAGATACGTACACATACAAATTTGTGTGTAATTCCTCTTTAATAATAATAGTAATAATAATAATAATAATAATAATAATAATAATAATAATAATAATAATAATAATAATAATAATAATAATAATAATAATAATAATAATAATAATAATAATAATAATAATAATAATAATAATAATAATAATAATAATAATAATAATAATAATAATAATAATAATAATAATAATAATAATAATAATAATAATAATAATAATAATAATAATAATAATAATAATAATAATAATAATAATAATAATAATAATAATAATAATAATAATAATAATAATAATAATAATAATAATAATAATAATAATAATAATAATAATAATAATAATAATAATAATAATAATAATAATAATAATAATAATAATAATAATAATAATAATAATAATAATAATAATAATAATAATAATAATAATAATAATAATAATAATAATAATAATAATAATAATAATAATAATAATAATAATAATAATAATAATAATAATAATAATAATAATAATAATAATAATAATAATAATAATAATAATAATAATAATAATAATAATAATAATAATAATAATAATAATAATAATAATAATAATAATAATAATAATAATAATAATAATAATAATAATAATAATAATAATAATAATAATAATAATAATAATAATAATAATAATAATAATAATAATAATAATAATAATAATAATAATAATAATAATAATAATAATAATAATAATAATAATAATAATAATAATAATAATAATAATAATAATAATAATAATAATAATAATAATAATAATAATAATAATAATAATAATAATAATAATAATAATAATAATAATAATAATAATAATAATAATAATAATAATAATAATAATAATAATAATAATAATAATAATAATAATAATAATAATAATAATAATAATAATAATAATAATAATAATAATAATAATAATAATAATAATAATAATAATAATAATAATAATAATAATAATAATAATAATAATAATAATAATAATAATAATAATAATAATAATAATAATAATAATAATAATAATAATAATAATAATAATAATAATAATAATACGAGGATGACGAAGAGGATGACGACGAGCATGACGACGAGGATGACGACGAGCATGACGACGAGGATGACGACGAGGATGACGACAAGGATGACGTGGAGGATGACGATGAGGTGACGATGAGGATGACGATGAGGATGATGATGATGATGATGAGGAGGAGGATGATGGTCATGATGATGATGATGGTCATCATCATGATGATCATCATAATATCGGTAGTGGCAACGGTAACGGTGTAGATATAGCTCCAAGACGATCAATTCTAAATTTTGTGTATGGCATGGAGTTACGAAATCTCACAATATATATTTGCTGCAGGAGATTTCATCTCTGCCAAATAGGTATTTGCTCGTTCCCTATTACCTCAGTTTACACTACTGCTGCTAGTAAATTTCAGGTAAATAAAAGCCATTAACTATAACTAACTATTGATAGTCATAACTACAACTTTAAATATTCTGTAAATATTAATACAAGATCTTCCTAGTAAATCATACCTCAGTCAGGCCATCCCTCGGCAGCAAGATGTTCTCCGTAAGGGATCGCTTCATAGTTGTGAACAATTTCACTCCTGGCGCACAGTCAGTGAACTATAACAACCACCCGTATAGAAAATATGTTTATAGTGGAAAGTCTCATACCACTGTACACACAACACCTTTACAATCCACTCTTCACTCTTCAATACATAAACAAAAGACAGAATTCACCTGCACGTACACAATTAACAGCTGAACTCGCTCACGCTACAGCTCAAATGTCCACACACCGCACGGCTGCAACTCCATTCACTGACTCGCCGCTCCGTCCATAAGACGACATTTATATTCGAGCCGCTGTATCTCGAAAACTACCAAAGTTACTCGAAAGCTACCATAGTCCCACGATTCTTCGTGGCGGACCGAGAGCACATTGAACTATCTCTGTGTCTTTCTCTGGGTCTCTCATTCTCTCCCGGCGAGCTTCCCGCTCCGCATGCACGAGCCGACCGGTTGCCAATCCCATTCCTTGCTGCACACGCGTAGCTCTCTGTCTCTTTCAAAAGGGCCAGCCGCGCTTGCCACAACAATGCGTCGTGAAACTACTCTTTACAGCGTCACTCTATTTGAATATTTCTTTCACACTTTTACGCGCACTAACTACTTCTCTTGGTAGTACTCGGAAATTCTACATCCAGTGTCGTAGTCAAGAAGTTAAAACTGTCTGCTATCGCCAATCAGCATTGTCGCTGCTGGGTATGGCTTCCGAATCCAGCACCGTAATGCCAGTTCAATTTTGTTTGGACCACGTGACTTCAGTTCCGTTAGTTATTTGCGCTGATGAAGTTTCTTTGCTATGTTTTGTGGGCGTGAATTCCGATTTTAGTGCCTGTAAGTCCTATCATTATCGCTATTGAAATAATGTGGCCACTGGCTTGTGAAATTTGCAAATGCGCGAGACATTTAAAATACGCATATTTCTCTGTTTGAAATTCCCTCTAAAGTACTGGCAAGAGACCGCTTCCCACTCTCGAGAAATGTCAGAGCAAGAGAAGGACAGGCCAAACTGTAGCCATTGTGATCTGAGACGTGATAAATATCATGTTCATCTGTGCAAGAACAGAACAAGGTCCATAAAGCATTATCGTACATTTTGGAGAAATGTACACATGCACATTAGTGTGCAATTCCTCTTTATTATTCATAATAACTGAATACAAATAAAGCGATTCTAAAATAATTAATTCTGAAACATGTGCATAGAAGCCCGAGCAGCAGCGGACCGATTCCCGGGGGCAGCGCCTACATACCCGCCGAGAGACCGTTGGCTATGGCCTTGCTGCTCTATCCAAGTGCGGAGCTGGTTACTTCTGCGGAAGCGAGCTGGCAATTGCCGACCGCGCTAGTGCTCGCAGCGTCGACGTTCTTGCTGGCTCGGTCTCTCTTCTTCTCCCTTGGACGGCCTCGTCCAAGCTAGTCGGGCTCTTCTTTCCGTAGATTCTCGTGGATTCTCGAAGTTCTGTAGATGTTCACCCCACGATGTCTCGGGTCAACGTACATCAAGGGACGATGTATTGTTTTTAGCGAAATTGTCGTTGGAAGGGGATCCCACCAAAGGTAGTGGGCCCTTCCGACGGATACCATTCAGCTGCTAGTAATTTTTAGGTAAAGAAAGGACATTGCAGATAAGAAAATATTTAAAATCACAACTATAATTTATAATATGGTCTGTAAATGCAAATACTACAAATTCACAGCAAATCATATCACAGCAGTGCCATCTCTCGGCACCAAGGCCCACTACGTAAAGAATTGGTTCGTAGTCGTCAACCATATGACTTCTGGCGCATATTCACTGAACTATGTCAACCACAATTACAGAATGTTTATAATATAAAGTCTCATACCGTTGTAATCATACTATTTTTGCAAACCACTCTTAAGCAAAAGCTTATTTTTCTATCTGCTCCAAGTTTAAAGTAAAAGTTTGCAAAAAAAAATCCTTCCGCCCAGATTTCGTTGTAAACACAAGATATGTACAGCAGAATAAGTGATAGATAATGTTTAAAAAGTGGGTAGTTATATGCTGCCATTAAATAATATGCCATTTCAATCAGTAACATAGAAACCATACTATTGGTGGGCATTGAAGTTAGAAAGAGTATGAATTAAAACTCAAAACACAAACAGTAAATAAATTAGTTTTCAGAAGGGTCCTCTCCCCAAACATTAGGTGTTTCGAAATACTAAGAAACGCCCCACGCAAATTCAAGGTCTGTTCTTTAAAATCGAATGCCATTTATGACATTTATGTCAAACATAAGGGAGTTTCTAATTACGTTGGACAGTATAATTGGAAACAAGAACCAATAAAATGGTCGTCCAGGTCAGAAATGTTACAAAACAACAAAAGAAGCAATTATTTGCCGATACCGTCTTAGTGTCCAGAAATTACTCTGCCTGAGGCATTTTATTACGTTGCATCTATTAAGATGTTTTGGTATTATTTACACACTTTTATGACCAACACTACTAATGAAGTACAGATATGTTTACATTTAAATAATTCTTATCACCTGAAGGTAAAGAGCAGCTGGGGTGTGCACTGACACAATGTCAAATCGTCAACTTACAGTGCGTTAGAACGGAACTGCTCTAAACAAACTGCTCATATATGCCCAACTTTCACAAAAAAGTATTATGAATATATCTTTTCATTTAATATTGATCTGCTTAATTGTGTTGCTAATTGTATGTAATTAGGATGTCAGCACGTTTGGGAATTCCATACTCTCGCATAAATGCATTTGCAGGCATACGATTTTAACAGCATATCCTTGTATTTCTGGTTGGAGATGCTAGGTATTTCGGAGGAAGGAATCAATTGAAGGAAACAGAACCGTGTGTGCCAAAGACAAAATTGAGCGGAATTACTCCAGAGTTGTTCTTTCATTCTACTACGCACTACAGGGACTGGACCAAGATAATGGCGTCAGGAGCCGAACTAAAATACTAATTTCTGAGATCTAGCATCCGCCGCATATGTTCGGCACCGCCATTCACCACTTTGGGAATGAATCCCTTGCATGTAAGAGACATAAAAACTTCATAGAAGTATTCGTTTAATAATTTTTGTTTTTTTGGTTTTAGTGAAAGCTTACGTTCAAAACCGCTCAACATATATAAAGCTCAAAATGGACCCTGGACACATTTTTCTCATATTTCGAAAAGGGGACAGCTTCTGCCGTTGGTTTCATCGTTGACAGCCGGTCAATTAGTTTAGCTTTTAGAGGATACTACCTTTTTAATACGTTTAGTTAATATTTTAAACCATGCACAGTGTGAGCAACGGTTATCTGCATGCTATAGTTCAGGTGGTACATCAGCAACAGTTTTGAACTAATATCTGGGCTTTAATTGTACGCGAATCCCGTTGGTGCATATTTTCGCCCCACCACGTTTTACAAGTAACACCCTACAAGGTGCTTATCCAGCTCACTCTTCTACATTTACTACATAAAGATGTGCACCTTTAAGCAATAGAAAACAGGTGGTTCACGTATGATGGTCGTCCGATGTGACTTAACTTTGGGAGAGGTAAATTACAACAACAAATGTAGGATGGCGCTCCAGCACATTTTAACAGCTTTGTTATAGATGCAAGTCTCCTCGCATGGAGTTGTTAGATTGGACTTGGAAGGACGTTGAAGTAACCTTTTACTAAACTGCAGAAAAACAGATTTTGTGAGGTATGTTTCTACGATCTTTGTAACGGAATTTCAAATGGATTGATGAGAAAAAACGATATCCTCGTGGATTATCTCTAAGCCTACGTTTGGGAAGCCATTTGGAATCAAATTTCATATGCGCTGACGTAATTCTTCCTCCCGTCTTTAAGCCACTTTTCGAAATATAATTTATTATGCTAAACCTTGCAGCAACACCCGACGCTCGAAGATGATGTTGACCTCATGGCGCGGTGTCGGACGATTATCCTACAGAAATTGTTTAGCATAATTCAAATAAACTATGTAATTCCTTATTAAACATACGCATTTTTAATTCAGGTTTGAAATGAGCAAAATACGTAACACAGTGGAATGAATAATTTATAATCGTCGGTTTCCTTCATAATGTTAACTTGAAATCGAGTTCCCTCACACTGATAGGGCCTTGCTACCTGACTCGACGACTTCCATACACAGAATAACGCTACGACAGCTCAATAATTTCTCGTTGGTACACGTCATCTTTCGCGACTAACACTTCATTACCATATTAGGTAATTTATATTATTCATTGCTCAATTAGTAATTTAACATTTTAACAATCAAAATATACCTTTCATAATTTTGACTACTATTATGGACGCTAAACACATTACTATTACCTTTGCCTTCGTTTCTACCTATTCAATCAGTAGTTTACCTTCATTTGTTTGTCCATCTCTTTCACTTTCATTTCTAACAATTTTTCATAAATACTAATGCTTTAAACTCTAAATAATATAATCGAATATTTAATAATTTTGAATTTTCAGGGCCAAATTGAAACAACTGTACACCTTTCTTCTTTTCTATATAAGGAGTCCATTACCGAATTTCGGAGATATTTTTTCAATCATTTTAGAGACAAGAGCTTACATTGCTTCTGTTCCATGCTTCAATTGAAAGTTTGCAGCAATTTTAATTTCGTTGCCGAAGGAAGAAGTAAACTTCAGATTGGAATGATAGTCAATGTTCAAAAATTAGCTGAATACTGTATTTGACACAGGAGTTTATCTATGACCTTATGATTGATACAAGTGTAGCTGAGATAGGGCTCTATTGTTTATTCTTCTCGCTTGAAGGCCTTGCACTCTGTCTCAGGATTGGTTCAATAAATATTTCTCCAAGTCATATTTTATGTTAGCATATCGGAGAACAAAAGTATTATTTTAACCTCAATCAGTAAACATGTATACGTCTAATTCAATACAGTTATGATCGATAATATAACAATTTTCGTGGTACATTACCTTAGCACTAACAGCACAGCCTGCCGGCATTAATCCCATTGCCTCTTGGAAACTCAATCTTCAACACTAACTCCTTCAAGTTATAACTTGCCAGTTAAAGTCCGTTTATTTCATGAAGATTTACGTGGGACACGCTATAAAAACAATAATAGCTAACGTACTTTCAATCCGGATTATTGAAGCATGGTGCACAAAATAGAATTTCCCACAGAATATATACATAACATTCGTAGCTGAATATTTTCTTTCTTACTCTCATGAATTAGATGATTCTTCAGCTGATGAGATAATCAGGTTCATGGAAACATAACAATAACTTGCATGATTTAAAGGTATGTGAAATCTTCCTTAATATAATGTACTAGTTGACTCAAGTACCTTCTCTTTCACATAAGCAAATATTCCTTCATGCGTTAAAAAATTGGCAGAAAGAAACAGGGCAGTTCCATTTAAACGCACAAAAGTGGCGTGAGTGGACTTCCTTCTGCTACGAGCGTTATGAGTAGGCTCCCAGGTTTGAGCTAACCTGTGTTGAACCACTGCCGTGTGTTTATTTGGAATTTCCACCTTGTCTTCCGAAACTGCTTTACCGCACTAAGGGATATCTGCTTACGCGAAACATGGGCCAATTGGTGCTCCTGTTATCTACAGGTTATAGTTTACATGCTCAGGGGGGGACACTTGAGCCCCTGCAGTGAACACAGATCATTTGTGTCGGCAGCCACACTCCCATGGATTTTAAATAAAAGGCCCCTGGTTACCACTAATAAGAATAAAAGGGTATTGACATTTTATAAATTACGTTCGTTACACCTGCAGATTTGAATGCCCTTTATGCACCAAAACGGGTTAGAGAATATAAATCTTTAAGCAGCGATTCTACGATATACTGTTCAGTGAGCTCCTTGAATTATTTGTAAGCTCACATTGAAGGATTTCAGTATCAAGTAAACGCCGTTTCAAACAGTAGGACATAACAAGGAAGTTTTATATTCTTTAAGATATCTAGAAACCCATTTGCGCGATCCTGATATCCAGAAAGTCTGTACCCGTCATTGTGCATAAACAAGTAGCTGAATTGTCACTATTTTCTTCAAGGATTTAACCCTCTATGGCTCAGTGTGACTCAAGTATCAATCACTTTTAACGCTGTTTTGTTATCCTATGATGAACATTTTCCATTGTAGACATTTGTAACTTGAGAGTCACAACATGGACACCTTTTATGTGGCCTGTTTGGCTATTTAGTTAATAATGTATTCAACAGGTTGACGCTAAAGCAACACACACAGCCATTTTGCATTTTGATGTCACTTGTGGCACTTTGAACAAATTTATTTTATATCTCTGTAATATAATTTGAAAGAAAAATATCAGGAACTATGAGTAAAAGTAAAATTATAGTATAAAACACCGAACATCATATAGAAATGCATACCATTTATTATTTCAAACAAAATAGTTGTGTTACCTGAAAGTTACAGTAGAGCACAATAGTCACAATAATAAGTTAGGTTATGGGTGCACACTGGAGTAGAAGAAAAGCAGTTTGTCCAACATTTCATACTAAAATTCAATACAGTTACAGTCTCTTTTGTATGTAAAGCATAAATGCTGGAATTATATTTCTGATATACACCATATATTTGATAGCTACACTTCATGAACGAAATAAAGCTTTCAAAATCTATTTCTTTTCGGTTTGAATATTATGGATCCTCTTATATTTTATGGCATGAAGAATAGAAATAATGTAATTGCTCGTCCAATAAATCTATATGAGTGAGATGACTCAGTTCTTGTATCTGACAGTGATGAAGAAAAGGAGATTAAAGCTACCGGTGCCTACACAGTTATATCAGGTGAGGAAGAATCAACTGATGAGCTATGTGTAAATAAAGCAGCATCTCTATCACTCCTATTCTAGATTTCGAAGAAAGACTTGAAGATATTTCTCAAGCAAATCATAATTAGGTGATGTGGAGAACATTAAGAGACCGTCTAGCTCAACCACCACTTCAAAGGAAAGTGCTGTTATTTGCAAATTCCTACTCTATACAGCCACCAATACACTATTTTGAAAATTTCATTGACGAAAATTGCCTTTGTTCGATCTCTTTTCAAACAAATTTGTACAGTGTTCAAAATAATCCAGTCAACAACATAAATGTTACTACTGAAGACATTATATGGTTTATAGAATGTTTTTTCTTACATCCATACGTCCCACAGATCTAGAATGCATTGTCTTTCTTCTCATAAATGTTGTAATAGCCTATACCGAATTGTAATTAAATGATTTAGTACATTGTTTAGAAATTCACAGAGAAACAGACAGTAAAATGCTGGTTATCGAGTATAGTTTTCATTTTGATTTCTCTCCTTTAAATGCCTTAAGTAATTTCTGCTGTAGCCTCTGTGGCCCATTGGAACTTCAAAGTACCAAATATTATTCTTAACTAAAATTACATTTTTTTAATTCGACAAATGCTTATAAGTTTCATAATGCAACATAAACAATAATACTTGGGGAAAACATTTTTAAATTAATAGTAAACAACTTTGGGCTGTAATGGTTTAAGGTTCATTTTATGCCACTACGCGATAATTATTGTATATGTTTTTACACAAATACCGAAATATCGAATGTACTTCGTTCTCAGCACCCCTATATACATCTCACATCACTTGTTAGGGCGATACAGTGAGACAAAGACAGAAAAATCTCCCATCTCTGTCGAACTGGCAGCGCAAGAATGGCAGGAACATTATTGGCTAAGGCAATCTTCATTATTTTGTAGCTATTCTAAACCTATGTGTATTCTGAGGTTTGGATAGCTAGAGCGGAAGGAGATCGGGAAATCCGGGGTTCAAATCCCTGCTATAGTATTGAATTTTTTAATCTGTCCATTACATCTTAACCGAGAATTCGTTCTTTGGCTGCTCTATAGCCCGTACAAGAACAAAGGCTCTCTCTCCAGAATGACGGACAACTCATGTGTCTCTTTCAAATTACAAGAAATAAACATTGTCAATTTATCCATGGTGACTGAAAGCAGTGTGTGTGCTGCCTCTTTTGAGAACAGAAAACTATTTACAAGTGTACTCAACATTATAATTGATCACAAGTGCCAACAAAAATGAAACATTACCTCAAGTCAAGTTTCCAATGCACACAGTTCTCAAATCTGAGGAGGTATACGTGCTGCAGCTGGAATCATCTCCGTCAAACAATTATTTGCTCGTTCTCTACTGTCCCAGTTTGAACTTTAGCTGCTAGTAATTTTCAGGTAGACAAAAGCATATAATAGTCAGCAACTGCTGAAAATCATAATTACAATTTCTTAACAGATTCTTTAAATATTAATACATAACCTTCACAGTAAAACATATCACTAGCAGCGCCATCACTCGGCACCAAGGCGCACTCCGTAAAATCACCTCTGGCGGACAACCAGTGAACTATAACAACTGACCTTACATAATATCTGTTTATAACATGGTCAATGTA
Source organism: Mantis religiosa (assembly GCA_030765055.1). NCBI lineage: Eukaryota > Metazoa > Arthropoda > Insecta > Mantodea > Mantidae > Mantis > Mantis religiosa. The sequence goes on along the minus strand of CM060950.1, from coordinate 46,560,560 downwards.
CCCGTACTATTTTCGCAACCTACTCCTATACAACAACATATATTTCTATCTGCTCCAAGTTCGAATAACAGTTTAGAAGAAATTGTATCAGTATATATTTCGTTGCGGATACAAGATGTGTACAACAGAGTAAGTGATAAATTGCGTTTGGAATGTGGGTAGCGGTATGCTGTCATTTAAATTATATGTCATTCTAATCAATAAAAGAGGAACCAACCAATTGTTGAGCATTGCAGTTAGAATGAATGGGAATTGAAGCTCAGAATACAAACAGTGAATAAATTAGCTTTCAGAAAGACCCTCTCCCAAAATATTAGGTACCTCAAAATACTTGGAAACTTTCACGCAAATTCAAGGGCGGGTTTTTAAAATCTAATGCCATTTGTCGCATTTATGACAGAGGAAAAGGACATTCTAAACGTGTTGATCGTCAGAACTGGATACAACTGCCAATAATATTTTCCTCCAGGTGAGAAATGATGTTACAGAACAACAGAAGAATCAATCTTATTACCGCTACCGTGTTAGTGTCTAGAGATTACTCTGCCTGTAACATTTTATTTCGTTGAACTGTTACGGTATTCTGTTATTATTTACAGAATTTACGACTTACACTAATTATAATGTTAAGACATGTTTACATTAGAATAGTTCTTTTCAGCTGAATGTAAACAGTAGCTGCGGCGTGTACTGACACAATGTCAAACCAACAAGTTAGAGTGTGTTAGAAGTGAACTGCTCCAAACAAAGTGCTCACTTTAGCGCATTCTTCGCAACCGAGTATTATGGATATATATTTTGTATTCAGCGTTGATCTGATTATTTCTGTTGCTACTTGTATTTAAATTAGGTAACCCTGTTTAGGAATTCTCTTCACCTCGTATAAAGACACTGCCGGTGTACGATTTTAACAGTGTACATTTGTGGTTTTACTTCTTTAGGTATTTCGTAGGAAGCAATCAATTGAAGGAAACAGAGAATGGTATGGGCAATTGATAGCAGATTATAAAAAGGAGCAAAATTCCTCCAAAATTTTTCTTTAACATCCTTCGCGACATCCCCAGGGCGATGGCGTCTGGCGCCGAACTGAAATATTAATTTCCCATAGGAAGGTTCCGCGCCATATATCTGGCACCGCTATTCGCCACTAAACTTTCATACATATGTTTACAAGCTTTAGTAATAATACTTTTACATCAAAAGAAAGAAAAGGTTTCAAAGAAAAATTTGTTCCTTATGTTTTGTATTCTTGGCCTTAGTGAAGGCTTAAGTTCAAAACCCGTCAACATATAAACTTCACAAATGGCGCTGGAAAACGTCGTTTTCATTATTCTAACAAGCGGGAGCATCAGCCGTTGGTTTCAGCCCTAACATCCATTCCATTATTTGTCCGTCAGTTAGGTTTCAGAGGAGAATACAGCTTTAATATGTTTAATTAATATTTTCCTCGATGCGCGGTGTGAGCAGTGGTTAATCCTCATGCCGTAGGTCAGGCTGTACATCAGCAACAGTTTTGTAATTAATATCCGGGCTGCAATTGTACCTGTACCTGAATTTCGTTGTCGCATATTTTTCCCCACCAGGTCTTACAAGTGACGTAACTCCCTACAGGAAGTGTATCCAGCTCACCCTTCCACATTCCCCACATGAAGCTAAGCCTCTGTAACAGAAAACAGATGGTTCATGTATAAGGGCGCTCCAGCAAACCAAAGCAACATTTTTATAGAGGCAAAAGCTCTGCATGGAGTTGTTAGATTGAATTTCGAGGAATGTTGAACCTAAACTTTTGTTTAATATGGTGGAAAAAAGATTTTGGGGGATATATTTCTATGAACTTTGGAACGGGATTTTGAATGCATAGATAACATGACCTCCACGAGGACTATCTCACACGTTTAATTTTGGAAGCCATTAGTTTTCGATAGGATGACATAATTCTGGCTCCTGCTGTTGAGCCTCTCTAGAAAATATTTCTTGTTATGCTACACTTTGTTGCAACAGGCGACGCACGAAGATCATGTACCTCATGGCGCTGTGTCGGACGATTACCTACGGAAATGTTTTAGCATAATTAGAAAAAGCTATTCAATACCTTATTACACGTATTTACTTTTAACTCAGTTTGAAAATAAACAAAGCAAACTGTAAAATATTTGAATGGATAACCTTATAAGCGAATGTTTCCTTCACAATATTAACTTGAAGTCGAGTTACCTCACCCTGATAAAGGGTTTCCTTCTTAACTCGTCGATGTCCATACACAAAATGACGCCAACTCTCGCCTTTGCTACGGCAATTCAATAAAAATTTCTCATTGATTCACGTCAATTTAAGTGACGAACATTTCCGTACCATATTAGGTACTTCACATAATCCTTTGTTTTAATACCATTTAAACAATTTAGCATTCAAATAATACTTTTTATAATTTTAAACTACTATTATGGACGTTTGATACATTAATATAACTCTTTTTCTTTCGTTTCTACCTATTCAATCAAAAGTTTACCTTCAGTTGTTTCTCAGTCTGGTTTACTTAAAACTTTCAACATCTTTTCTACAATATTACTGCTCAAAACCCTAATAACACTACAGAATACATATATAATATTGAGTTTTGAGACCAAATTAAAACAACTGTTACCTCTATCTTCTTTTCTATCGCAGGAATGCATTACCGAACTTCGGAAATGTTTTTTCAATAATTTTCAGAACAAGGGCTTATTTTGCTTTTGTTCAAAGCTTTAGTGGAGCGTTCACAGCAATTTTACATTTCGCTGTCGATAAAAAATGTGAACTATAGATTGGAGTGATAGTCAATGTTTAAAAATTAGGTGAAAGCTGTATTTGATTTAGCAGTTCAGCTATGACCTTATGATTGACACAAGTGAAGCCTAGATGGGGTTCATTGCTTAACCCTCTCGCTTGAAGCCCTTACATTCTGCATCAATATTGGTTCAATAAGTATTTCTCCAAGTCATATTTTGTGTCACCATATAGAAGAGCAAAAGTATTATCGTAACATAAAACAGTAAGCACTGCCTGCCGGTTAAATCACATTGCATTTTGGAAATTCAATCCCTTCACCTATAAGTTATATCTTGCTAGTTAAACCCTTTTATTTGCTGAACTTTTTCGTGGGAAACCCTATAAAAACAAAAGCAGGTAATTTATTATTTCACTCCGGACTATTGTAACATGGTGCTTAAAATAGGTTTTTCCATCTTAAATGTACATAAAATTCGCAAATGAATATTTTCTATCTTATTCTCATGATCTAGGTGGTTCTTTAATTCATGTGATAAACAGAATTATGAAAAAAATTACATGTACTTGCAAAATTTAAAGGTATGTTGAAAAAATTGGTTAATATAATGTACCATTTGGCCCTAAAACCTTCTGCCTAACGCAAGCAGATATCCATTCATGCGTTTTTTTGTATAAGTCATCCTTTCCCTTAATTAACCTTTTTTATTGTTTCCGCTTATTTCACTATCTGTTTTCAATAGTTTCACACGTACACACTATACACATTAACACCCATGCCAAAGGCGGGACTCGAACCCGCGACCCTCTACGCGGCGGAACGCTAAAGACACATGTACGCTCTAACGGACGTGGTTACGATCGGGTTAAAGAACGAAACAGGGCGTTCCAATTAAATGCACAGCAGAAGCGGAGTGCACTTGGTTCTGCTCCAAACGAAATGTCAGCTCCAAAGTTTGAACTAACCTGTGTAGTCCGCTCACACCACTGCCGTACGTTTAACTGGAATTTCCCCATTGCCTTCTGAACCTGCTTTAACGCACGAAGGTATAACAGCTTACGCGAAAGAGGGGGTAATTGGTCCTCCTGGCATGTACAGGTTAGTTTACCTGCTCAGACATATCCAAGAAGTTTTACATCCCTAAAATTTCTAGAAACCTCTTTGCACATTCCTGACATTCAGAAAGGTTTGCATCCGTCATTGTGCATTCACAAGTCGTTGAAACCTATTTGCTTCAAAGCTTTATGGTTCACTTTATGCTTCCAAGCGATAGTCATTGTATATGCTTCACACTCATGCCAATAAAATGGTTATCCAGGTGAGGGGTGTTGTTTCAAAACTTACCGACACCGTCTTGGTGATTAGAGATGGCTATGCTTGTGGCATTTTATTACGTTCAATTGGTTAAGATGTTTTATTATTATTCTCAGACTTTTATGTACAGATATGTTTACATTTAAATATTTATTTTCAGCTAAAAGTAAACAGTGGCTGCCGTGTGTCCTGACACAGTATCAAACCAACAAACTACAGTGTGTTAGAAGGGAACTGCTCTAAAGAAAGTGCTCATATTTGCGCACCCTCGCAACTGAGTATTGTGGATATACTTTTTGTTTCAGTGTTGATCTGCTGAAATGTGCCGCTACCTGTATTTAATTATGTCAGTACGTTTTGGAATTCCCTTCCTCTCGCATAAATGCTTTCCAGGCATACCATTTTATTCATGTGTCCTTGCATTTTCGTGGGAAGCACTTAGGTACTTCGGAGGAAGTAACGAAGTGAAGTAAACAGAGAAGGGCATGTGCCACAGACAATAGATAACAATAAGGAGCTAAATTCCTGCAGAATTTCTGCTCGAATACACGTCGCACTACAGGAGCTGGTTCAAGAGGACAGCGTCGGGCGCCGAAGTAAAATACTAATTTTAAAGCCAGCTTCCCCGCCATAGGTCCAGCACGGCTATTGACCACCAAACCTACAACCATATGTTTACAAGCTCTGGGAATAAATACCTCAGAACAACAGATGAAAAACCTCCTCAGAATTATTTGTTCCATAATTTTTGTTTTCTTGGTGTTAGTGAAGGCTTACGTTGAAAACCCGTCAACATATAAGGCTAACAATAGACGCTCCAAGCGTTCTTATTATTCTAAAAGGGAAGATCTTCTACCGTTGGTGTCTAACGCTAACTCCCGGTCCATTGTTTGTTTCCTCAGTTTAGCTTTCAAAGGAGACAAACGTTTCTAATATGTCTAATTAATACATTCCATGATGCACAGTGTGACAGCTTTAATCCTCATGCTGTAGTTCAGGCTGTACATTAGCAACAATTTTGGAAGTATGCCTGTGCTGCAATTCTACGTGAACATGGATGTTACGCATCTTACCCTACCACGTCTTAGAAGTGCTCTCTACAGGCAGTTATCCAGCTCACTCTTCCACAGTTACTACATGAGGATGTGCCCCTATAGAACACGTGGTTTATGTTTGTGCTCCAACATATTTTAACAGCATTGCTCTAGATGCCATGTATTTTTCTTTTTTCTTTCTTTTTTAACTTTACGTCCTCCAACGCAAAGTCACAACCGACGATTAATGGATTTGTTGAAGTGATGCTCACGTGAGCCCAGGGTCTCTAGAGCTTACAGTTACCTGACTTTCGTCTTTCAGGGTAAAGCAAACCACGGATAAAACCTTACCTAGCTAAATTACCATGACTGACATTTAAAAGGTGGGTGAGTCCTTATATGTGTTTGTTAGATTGGAGTTGGACGGAAGAGGTAGTTCAGAAGTTCAGGCTGTACATTAGCAACAATTTTGGAAGTATGCCTGGGCTGCAATTGAACGTGAATATGGATGTTACGTATCTTACCCTATCACGTCCTAGAAGTGCTCTCTACAGGGAGTTATCCAGCCCACACTTCCACAGTTACAACACCAGGATGTGCCCTATAAATTACAGAGAACACGTGGTTTATGTTTGTGCCCCAACATATTTTAACAGCATTGTTCTAGATGAAAGAGTCCCAATGTCTTTTTCATTTATCTTTCTTTTCAACTTTCCGTCCTCCAACGCAAAGTCATAAACGACGATGAATGGAATTGTTGAAATGATGCTCATATGAGCTCAGGGTCTCTAGAGCTTACAGTTATCTGACATTCGTCTTCCAGGGTAACGGAAACCCCGGATAAAACCTTATCCAACTAACTCACCCTGACCGGAATTTGAATTCGAGACCTCTGGAAAGTGAGGCAGACACAATACAATCTACGCTATCGAGGTGGGTGAATCCTTATATGTGGTTGTTAGATTGGACTTGGAAGGAAGTTGAACGTAAACTTTTATTATTATGCAGAAAAAGTATTTTGAGAGATATGTTTTATGACTTTGAAACGGAGTTTCGAATGGACTGGTTAGATGAGATGACATCCGCATGGTTTATCCTAAAGCCCCAAGTTGGAAATCCATTTGCAACCAAATTTCAGATTGAATTGAGTAATTTTGCCTCCCTTTGTGGAGCCATTTCTCCAAATATTTCTTATTATGCTACACTTTGCTGCAGCAGCCGACGCACGAAGATCATATACCTCATGGCGTGGTGTCGGACGGCTTTGCTTCGGAAATATTTTAGCATATTTGAAATAAACTATTCTATTCCATATGAGCCGTACTTATTTTTAATTTACGTTAGAAACAAACAACGCACTTTGTAACATTATTGAATGAAGAACTTCATTCGCGTCGGTTTCCTTCACAATATTAAGTTGAAGAAGATTTCCCTCACACTGAGAAGCCTTTGATTCTTAATTTAACGCCGCGCGTACAAAGATTTTTCTTGTTTTGTAATTTACGTCCTCCAACGTTAAGGCATATCAGACGGGCATACACAGAATGATACAAACCCTGGCTAATCTGCAATTATTTAATTTGCCGTTGCTACTGCAATTCAATAATTCGTCATTTTTTCACCTCATTTATCGCGACTAACTTTTCTTTGACATATTATGTACTTGATATTATAACTTCTTTAAATAATATTTAAAAAATTTAACACTCAAATAACATTTTTTATAAAGCCAGACGACTGTTATGGACGTTAAGCACTTAAATATTATTATTATTCTTATTCTTCTTATTATTATTACTATTATTATTATTATTATTATTATTGTTATTATTATTATTATTATTATTGTTATTATTATTATTATTATTATTATTAT
>CM060950.1:46498569-46548569 GCA_030765055.1 Mantis religiosa | reverse complement strand
GTTGGTTGAGTTAGTCAGTCAGTTGTTGGTTTGAGTTGGTCAATGAGTTGGTTAGCGTGTGTGAGTGAGGACAGTTCTTGGTGTAAGAAGGCAGTGTTAGTCAGTGACGTGTTAATGAACGGAAAGATTGTGCAACGGAAGACTGTACGTAACTGTGAGTGAGTACCGGAGCTTACGTAACCGCCAGTACAAGTGAAATTGTAACGGACGAACTGGTGAATTGTAATTGTTGCAGCACGTAATTCTGTGTAATTGGCAAGAATTTAACTGTAAGTCGGTGGAAATAAAGAACATTGTTGAGTGGTGTAATTGGACTTTTCATTTCACGAACCCACAAAGTCACACTGGTGTCAGGAAGCGGGAAAACAACATCACCGAACATTACAACGATGGAGGCAGCATTAGAAAAGATTTTAGCGGAACTGGAAGAAATGAAGACGGAACTGAAACTAATCAGGACGGCTAGGGACAACATCGCCGAGAAGATGCAACAAATGAGGGCCGAGTTAACCACAGAAATGAGAGCAGCGAACGGCAGTCTGGCCACGGAAATGAAGGCGGCGAACGAGCCTCTCGCCGCAAAGTTTGAGGAACGTTTGGCCGGCGTGAGGGATGACGTCGCGAACCTGGGCAAACGTAAGGGTCAAGTAGACGACCGCCTTAATGATTTAGAGGAAAAGGCCGACAACATCGCAAAACCCCTCATCCGCCTGACGGAGGAAAACCGGCCTTATGTGTGGACGGAGGACGCCGAAGACGCTTTCCAGCACCCGAAGGGGACCCTGTGCAGTGCTTCAATTTTGGGTTTCCCACAACCGGCGCCTTCATTGTGGACACCGACGCCAGCGACCATTGCATTGGAGGTGTCCTATCGCAGATCCAGGGCGGCCATGAGCGCACAACAGTGGAAGAGAAGGAGCGTGCCGCAGCAGTCCGAGTAGTTGTGGCAGTGCCTGCTGAAGGCTGGGATAGCGCAGGCCTGAGGAGGGAGCAGCTGGCGGACGCAGACTTGGGGCCACTCTTGAGGGAAGTGGACGCAGGGACGAGACCAACCTGGGAGGACATCGCACCGAGGAGCGCCACCTACAAGTCGCACTGGGCCCGATGGTACTCGTTGAAGACCAGAGAGGGCGTGCTGTTCCGGGTATGGGAGTCACCCGATGGGAAGGCGCAGAGAGAACATTTGGTACTTCCCTGGAGCAAGGTCCCGGAAGTCTTGGAGGAAGTGCACGCCGGTACTTCAGGAGGACACCTGGGAGCGAACCGAATGATTCACAAACTACGGCAGCGCTACTTCTGGCTGAGACTCCGAGCAGATGCTGGTGGTACACCTGGACCGCCTCGCACGCTACGATGGGGCTGTTCGGGGGCGAACAGCTTTGAGGAGGGAGCAGTGTAACGGGACCGCTGGAACACCCTGTGAAACCAGCTGCGAACGGAAGGCAGGGGGGAGGACCGCGTTAGCCACACCTCCTCCTCGTTTGTCTTGTAGTGGTGACAGGCTGTGGTCAGGGGAAAAAATGACTGTGTCGCCTGTTTTTCTCTACACCTGTTTCTCGATCTTTCGTTTACTGGAACATTCTCCTGGTCACTAGAAAGCGGGATATTCCGATATAAAGAGGGTTACAGACAGACGGAGTTAGTTAGTTAGTCAGTTGTTGGTTGAGTTAGTCAGTCAGTTGTTGGTTTGAGTTGGTCAATGAGTTGGTTAGCGTGTGTGAGTGAGGACAGTTCTTGGTGTAAGAAGGCAGTGTTAGTCAGTGACGTGTTAATGAACGGAAAGATTGTGCAACGGAAGACTGTACGTAACTGTGAGTGAGTACCGGAGCTTACGTAACCGCGAGTACAAGGAAATTGTAACCGACGAACTGGTGAATTGTAATTGTTGCAGCACGTAATTCTGTGTAATTGGCAAGAATTTAACTGTAAGTCGGTGGAAATAAAGAACATTGTTGAGTGGTGTAATTGGACTTTTCATTTCACGAACCCACAAAGTCACAATATAATTACCAATTGTACCCATTCGTAATGGGCGAATTCGAATACAAAAAAGCTATATATTCACTTCTTGAGTGTTCTCGCGATATTCTCGGAGCGTGAATGCGCTTGCAAAGTTCTATTTTGCGTTTGAACTGAATAATTTTTGCATGCTTGAACAGATCTTTACAAGAAGGTAGCTTTTATCTGATTGTCCCATTTGTCTATTTTTACACGTACGTAGTCCACATAAACACCATTCCCAAGGTGGGACTCGAACCACGATAGTCTACGCAGCGCAGGTCTTGGAACATCCTCCCCAGCGATCCCAACCACTTGCATCCAATACACGCAAACATTCTCATCTTTATATCCAAGAACATTATTCGAATACAAGTAAATGTTCTCGATCTGGTTATAAAAAACATAATCATATCATTTACCTTGTTTTTGTCGTTTTTATTGCTATGTCCCTTTTCTGTATTTTTACGCATATACACAGTATACACAAACATCATGACCAAGGCCGGGCTCAGACGCACGATCGTCTACCTAGCGGAACGCCAAAGATATCCGCTCCATGTACTCCTAGCTCTTGCATAGAATGCACGCAAAAGTTCTCGTTTGTAAATCCGAGAACTTGTTTTCGAATACAAGCAAATGTTCGCGACACTTTAAAAGAAAAAAAAAGGAAAATAAATAATATTTAATTGTCTTTGTTTTCATCGTTTTTATCTTTATTTTGCTTTCCCGAATTTGCACACACATACATGTACACATAACACCATGCCCAAAGCAGGAATCGAACGCGCGATCTTCAGCGCATCGGAAAGATAGACAACCGCTTCAGTGACCGTGAGCAGGTTTTTCAAATACACGCAAATATACTTGTTCGTATCCGAGAACTTCATTTCGAATACAAACAAGAATTCTCGATTAGTCGGATGTGACGTCACTCGAGAACTTGAATTCCGAATGCATATAATGATTTACAGAATCCCAGATCTTGATTTCGAATACAAGGAAGTGTTGTCGATTCGCAGCATGTGACGTCACCCATGAAGTTGTACTCCAATGCAAATAACGAATGAGCCAAAGCTTTGAATAAAAACCTTCATACAAAATAAGACCTGAAGCTTCCCTGGCGACGAATACGCTCACTTTCTTCTCCGGCAGCTGGCCAAGTGAAAAGATGATTAGTTATCAAATTAAATATTTAATCATCTTTTCACCTGGCTGGCTGCCCGAGAAGAAAGTGAGCGTACCTTAACCCCGTCTTCACTGAACGATGTATTTTCCACAAATTATGTATCTAGTCGTTTCTTGTTAACCTACTTCATTCCGGACAAATTTGAGTGTTCCCTTTGTAATTTTCACGTTCTTTGCAGTTGTAGTGGTCTGCAGTTTTCGTTGCTTGCCTTTCTCTCCTTCTTCCAAACGTGATTTACAGATAACACCATTTCGTTCTTCCTAATTTCTTCTCTTATTATCCATTTATATCTGAAACAAAGGACAATTTATAATAGAGAGGTAAGGCCTCTCAATATGGCTTTCTTATGGATATCTCTTTTTTTCTGGGCTGTATACTGCAGATGCGGACTTCGGAGACCATCGTATAAAAAGAACGTTAATTTAGCTTATTTTATTGTCTGTTATTAATTAAACTGTAAATTATGAAACGTTTAACTATTTAAACCAAATTTAATGTCCACCGTTCCTTAATGGTAGAGTCGGGAGGCTAATCACTCCGAAACATTTGGGACGTTTCTTACCTCAAAGTAAATACGAATATGTAGGCTGTTCAATAAAGAGTGATCATAATTATTTTACAGTCTTAATCTATTGCACTAAAATTCCATGTAATATTCTGTTAGCTTAATTTGAAAAAAAAAAAACACCGTACAGTTTCATTGTTGGTACTCATGGTTCACTCTTGTGACAACCAGGCAAGTTGAGAAATGTTCGTAGTCGCCTGCCACTGCAACGGAGGTAACAAGCAAGGAACAATATGCGGCTTTGAAATTCTGCTCTCGTCTCTACAAATCTTCAGTTGAGGCCTATACAATGTTGCAGGAGGCCTACGGAGAGTCGGTTCTTCCCTACAGCACAGCTCGAAGGTGGTTTAAAATGCTCAAAGAGGGGAGCCAATCAATTTCAAGGGACGGTGGACCCGGTGCTCCAGTTACTGCTCATACGGAAGAAAACATCAACACTTCTGCTGCCATTGTGAGAGGGGATTGAGGAATTACCTTATGATCACTTTCTGAAATAATGAACATTGCATTGTGTGCCACCCACACGTTGGTGACAGAAACCTTATACTTGAGATATGTTTGTGCCCATTGGGTTCCAAGATGTCCAGATATTGCCAATGTTGTTGCTGAATGTCTTGCAGAAATCCACGTGAAGTGCATCCTTCACCTTCCCTGTAGTCCGGATTAGCCCCATGTGACCTTTTTCTGCTCCCTAACTTGAAAAAACGCCTTCGTGACGGGCACTATCCATCATTAGAAGCAGTGGTGAAGGCTGCGGAGGATATTTTGAAGGACATCTCAGAAATAGTTTCCAGCATGTCTTTGAAGCCTGGCAGAAACGCTGGGACAAGTACATTTAGGGGAGACTATTTTCAGAAGGACCATCAAAATTATGAGGATGAGTAAAGGTACGTCGTCAAAAAGAAATTGTCAACATTTTTTATTGAACAGCCCTCGTAATTAACAGAACTGCCTTTCTTAAATAATAGTAGCCTGAATTTAAAATTCGCTGAAAATGGAATACTCATTTTCCAAAACTGATTAGGTTAATAGCAAAATCGTGCAACTAGGATCACAATCTTTCTATATTTTAAATAGCATACTAATAAAATGCCATAAAACGAGATATATAGGAATACTTTGGACTTTAGAACCTTGTATCTAAAATTCCCTATTAGAAATACCACGCTGTCTTTTTAAAAAATGCTGCCAAAGTCCAAAATTAAGCTTTGCAAAACTCATCATCGTTATAAAATAATTTGCAGTTAATAACTATTTCATATATGATACCTCTTTTCCCTGGGGCAGCCATGTTTATAATGCTAGGATATAGGGCTGGGGATTTAACTTCAGAATTTATCTACTAATTTGTTATGCTTGGAAATTTTATCGTGAAAACATATTTATTATAATTCTGCGGATTCTTGGAAAACTTTAAAAAATCAGTTAAACTCCGTAAACATATTAGTAAATAAACAAGTCATATTTTTAGCATAAAATTTCATTTTTCCCTAGCAGCAAATTGAATAATGCTTTCCTTAGGCGCAGAAAATATGAAAAAAATATATTTAGTAAACAACAAATTCTTCAATTTAAATTTAAGAAATCTATATTCCTATCTCTCTTTAAACGTTGTTATAATTATGTAATATAAGTTTTCAGGGAGTATTCAGAAGTATCTTAGGATGAGTGTTAAATAATTATCCTCGGTCAGGGTGAGTTACCTGGATAAGGTTTTTTTTTTTTCCGGGGGGTTCCTTATCCTTCAAGACAAATGTCGGGTAACCATAAGCTCCATGGACCCTGGTCTCACTTAAGCATCATTTTACGCAATTCATTTACCGTCCGATATGACTTAACGTTGGAGGATATAAAAAAAGAACTGAATTTTGTTCTTTGCTTTTTTATGTACTATTTCCAATCATTTAATAAAGAAACGTAGCTATTAAAGTAAAGAGCCTGTTGACTTGTTATTGTCTTCAGCCTTAATAATAACAATTCAATTCATTGGCAGTGAGAGAGAGAACATATTATTTGAGAAAAGATGATAGTAAATTCCGGCAAGTTTGCCTCTCTCTCTCTTTTTCTTTTTCAATATAAAGCATGACTCCTGCAAATAATGTAACTTTTTGCATAACAGAAATGTAAACTCCCGCCAGCACTGTTACTATTACTTTATAAATCTCAGCAAAAAAGGTTTTGGAAACGTTAACGTCGGACACTTAATGCAAATGCATGTGAAGTTTCCTCACAGATGCCATGCGTGTTAAAATGGTATGGTTCTTTAGTGAACCTTGCAAAATAGTTGATTTAAAGTAGCACACATGTTTCATAAAAGTCTTACAACAATAGATCTTATCACGAACCAAACACATGAAATGGAGGAAATTGTCCAGTAATATACTAACTAGAGACGAATTCCATTCCGAAGCTCAAAAATTTGTTCGTCCAGTATTCTTTCGGTATAAACAATATCTACTTCTTATTTTCACATAATAAATCTAAATAAAACTGGAATATTCCCAAACAGCAAAATTAGAGCTGGGTTCAAAATTTTATATATAACTACAAAACCTGTTCCAAGCTGTAAGACGTTACACACAGTGCCATCTACGTCTGGCAACATGTATTCAATGAAATCGTGGTACCACCTGGCGGACGACCCGTATAATTTGAATAAAATCAATACATCTTCATGACCGAAAGTTAACATACTCATAATGAATTCCCAAGCCACTTGCTTACTAAGGTTTATTCTCTTCTGCTTCTACAGATACGCAACGGCGGTGGGAATTTCCAGTGTGGCTTACAAACAAAGAAAATGAAAAAGATTCAGGCATTTAATAGTTAAACTTGGACGATGTATAATGAACAACAAATGTGTTTCGGCTACTTTTTATCCTAAAACCACGAGTTGCCGAAATCTCCCCCCTCTCTCTCTCTCACTCTCTCTCTATCTCTATCTCTATCTCTTTCTCCTCACTTTTCCTTGAATGGTCTTTATGCCGTTATCTCACAGACCTTATTTGATTCTGCAAATAGGCAACAGAAGGGTTGTAGCCATGAATAAACGCAGTAACTCCCCCCCCCCCGCCCCTCCGTTACATGATCGAGCATAAACTGTGGTATGAAACTAACATTTTAATGACTAACATTATAGTCTCGTTGCACAGTATATTATTCAAGCGTAGAACTACATAAACATCCGAAGCAGCCAGCTACAACATCAAGAAAATTGCAAGGACAGTAACTACATACACACAATTTCACACTTGCGCCAACGATAATGTTTGAAGGAAATATCAACAGTTTAATTCATTAAAATGCAGCATATTTTAGTTAAATAGAAAAAATGTCCTCAGTCATTTTAGTTCTCGAATTAACAAAACATTCTTAAAGAGTTATACGTATAATTTCATATACTTTAATTTTAATTATTGACTAAACAAAACGCTTTTAACCAGACCTATATTCCTTAGTATGGTAAATTGGAAAAGAACATGCTAAGCTGGTCCATGGTGGATGGTTTGCCCAATACACTGTCTCTGTGGTGGAGTTTACATTACTGGGCCGTGCTGAAGTTTATCGTCTCTAGTGTAAGCAAGTGAATAATACCTCAGTATATTTGATATTTATTTATACAGCTTTTTCTTTTAAATCTGCGTGTTCCAACGTTGTCATATTGGACGGTGAATGAACTGGGTGAAATGATGTTCAAATGAGTCCATGGTTCATGGATGTTAGAGTTCCCGACATTCGTCTTAAAGGATAAGGGAAAACCTCGAAAAAACCCTTATTCAGTTAACTCACGCTGACCGGGATTGGAACTTGGGACCTCTTGAAGGTGAGGCAGACACGCTACCATCTACGCTACCGAGGCGGGCTTGTATAGTTTCCATTACATCTTCACTACAATGACTTTAAGTTCGAACATGCGGTATTATACACCCTGTACAAATACATGAAATTGCTGACCCAAGGACCCCTGGTCATAAGCCTTTGGTTTTCTTGAGCAGCTTGCTGTCATTTCTTCTTGACCTTCGCTTCTTTTACCCTAATCCATTTTTCACTTAACCTATATAAGAATTTTCTTGTACATCTATTTTTTTCACCCGTCCCCGTTAACATGCGTAACGCCACTACCTCTTTGCTGACACTGTCCTGTTTCTTGACGAATGTCGGGTAACTCTAAGCTCTATGGACCCTGGGCTCATTTGAGCATCATATCACCTATTCCATTCATCGTCCGATATGATTTAACGTTAGAGGACGTGCATTACAAATAAATGTCCCATTTCTTATTCAGTATTTTTCTCCTGTAATTTGTAACTCCTTACACTCTATCAGGTAATGAACAGTGCTCTCTTCATCTCCACAAAATTCACATATCCTTACCTCATTACATCTCAACCATCTTAGATATATTATTCCTACTTTCATCCATGCTATGCCTTCTCTTCCCGTTTTATCACATTGATCTATATATATTTTACCTACCCCATTCCGTCTTTAATTGCTTTTAAAATTTCAAGGATTTCTTTTCTTCTATACTTTCCCATACCTCCTGCCTGTCTATGTCTTGTACTCTGGTTCTCACTTCCCTCCAAAAAACGCTATAATTTGCCTCCTGTGCTCTACCTCAGTATGTGGGATTGTCTCCTTAAATCTCAAACTGTGGTATCTGAAAATGAGGAATGAGACCTAGTTTGAACAAAAAAATTAAATGGTAATAAGAGATTATATCAACTGATAAGGTTTAATCCGAAAGCTTCATAAAAAATTTTGAACTACTGACATTTTTAAAATGGTCCAAAATTACTTGCGGATTCTTGAGTAGTTTTTGTACTTTAAACCACAAATATCTTTAACTTCTCCTTTCATCATCATTTCAGCGATCATCATTACCAACAAATACATCCATATTGTAACCGGCACATTGTTAAATAAAATGTGTACTGTGTTATATTTTAAAATGTTCAATGCCCACCTAAGTGAAAGTACTCATTTTATTGCTGCACGTAATATTTACAAAAGTATTTATTCTATTTGTTTTGATATCTTCATTACTCCACGGAAGTTGGTGAGTTTATTTTTAAAACCTGGTATACATTAAGATTTTAGATTATTGCTGAATATCGCATTTGTGACAAGTTGAGTGTTAGCGGAACTTGAACTGTATGTCATGCTAGTTTAAAGTGAACAAACTATCTGTAAATCTAGACAAAACAAAGGTGGTCAAATTTATAACCTGTCGTACGTCACATACCCAAATAGAAATCGGCATTAATGATGTGTTATTAGAAGAAATTGACAGCATAAAATGTCTGGGCCTTCCAGTGGACAGATGTTTAGATTGGAAAGCTCACATGAAATGTATCATACCTAAACTCAGCTCTGCCTGTTATGCTATCCGAGAGATGGTTAATGTGAGTTTTATTGACAAACTTAAATTAGTATATTATGCATACTGTCACTCCATTTTAGGAATACGGAATATTATTTTGGGGCAACTCAGTAGAAAGTAAAAAAAAAATTTCTTATGCAAAAGAAGGTTATAAGAATCATTACTAACACCCAAAACAGAGGCTCCTGTAAAGATCTGTTTAGAAGATTGACGATATTAACGCCTCCTTGCATGTATATATTCTCGATCCTAAAATTCTTTGTATGCAATCGTTCCTTATTTGCAACAAATAATGTAATTCACAGAATAAACACTAGACAAAAGTATAATATCCATTATCCCAGTACTAAACTTTCTTGCTTCCAGAAAGTTGTATATCATGAAACTATCAAAATATTTTTCGCACTTCCTAATGCTGTTAAAGAAGAAATTGATATTTTCGGTGCTTTTAAAAATGCTGTTAGAGAGTACCTTTGCTCAAAACCTTTTTATTCTGTACAAGATTATCTGAATGACAAATTATCCCGATAATGCTTCTGTAATGCTCCGTAAGTAGTATCTAACTGTTCCAAAGACAAATCATTACCAATAAATATTTGATGCAAGTTGAAAGTTTATTTTTAATGTATATGTATTTAAGAAATATCAAGAATGGTAACCGTTGCCAAAAGGTTGAGACGTACTGGTATAAGCCAAGTGAAAGCTGAATTAAAAAGGGTTTGATTTTGTATCATAAATAATTATCCCTGGTTTGTTTTCCATAATGTTGTTCATATTGCTTGTATATTAAAGTATGTGTTTTATGTTTACTTTTGTACATATATATATATATATATATATATATATATATATATATATATATATATATATATATATATATATGCTATTACACTTTATCCCTATGGACATCTTCAATGTTCACAGCCCATTCTAGGCTACAAGTGAACCTACTGAACGCAAATCAATCTAATCTAATCTAAGCCTGCCTCGGTAGCGTTATGTAGAGTGTCTGCCTCATGTTCAAGAGTTCCCGAGTTCGAATCTCGGATAGGTGAGTTACCTGGATATGGCTTTTTAGGGGTTTTTCCCTTATCCTAAAAGACGAGTGTCAGGTAACTCTAAGCTCTGTGGACCCTGGGTTCATTTGAGCATCATTTCACCTGTTCCATTCATCGCCCGATATGATTTATCGTTGGAAGACGTAAATTACAAAAAAAAAAAAAAAAATTCTAATGCTTGGAACTGTTTGTTTCTATACACCCTTGCTGAATGTTTGGGTGCAGCACTGCACTACGTAAGCCTCAGTTCGGCTCCTGGTTTGAACTTGCGTCGTTTAATGTCACTTCCTCCACAGTTACTCTGAGAATTCTCAAAGAAGATAAAAGGCACTTTCGATTTATTTCTTTTAGATTTATGTGTATACTCGTATGTCAGCTGAACTTGAAATCAAATCAAAGCACAGAAAAGAACAGCTAAACAAGGTAGTGTCTGGCTGTCCCTGTGAGCGGACGTGTCTGTGTTCCCTCGTGAAAGTAACCATAACCTAATGACCAGTGGATCGAATACTAATGTTCCTGATAAATGTTGTAAGAGGTGTAAAGCTAAACTGGTGAACGGCTTAAAATGTTGGATCTGTGAAAACTTCTACCATAATAGTTGTGCTAAATTAAGTAATATTAAAATGATTGATAACAACAGTGCCCAGTGCTGTGAACGAAAAAACAAGCGTACGTATCCTGATGACATGGAAATGGGCTTTTACGGAGCTTTAAGTGAAACAGCTGATTCAGAAAACAAAATTGACATTCGTATTGTTAATTACATTATCCGCCATAAACATTTGGTAATTTACGAATTACGTGAAAGCCTTAAACTCCTTAAGGGCCATTTTAACACTCTTAAATCACCGTGTGCAATCTTCGAATATACCTACTTCAGATCATGGCAATAGTGAAATTGTTTCTAATGGTGTAATTAATGGAAATGTTAGCGAAAATATGAAGTCTATATCCGGTGAAAATACGCGTTATGACACTGCCCAATCTGACCAAATCTCGGTAGGGGAGAAGTGTGTTGCTTCTAGTGATGGTAAACAAGACACCGCCGATCCACACGACGTTCGAAGCAAGTGGTCAGCAGCGGTTAAGTAGGAATAAGACAAAACATAAACAAGCAATAGTTGGTAAAAGACTAAATAACAACTCTGGTTTAAAAACCGTATCCAAGAAGGGTTATTTAGCTGTATTAAGACTTGCTCCAGCTACAAAAGTGGAGCAATTAAGAGTTGTGTGTTAAGGTAAGTTTCCCCTATGCAATGTGTGAGAATTTAAAATCTAAGTATCCAGATGTATCTTCTAAAGTTTTTATTAATGATACTAATGTAAACGGGCAATGGATCCGGATTTTTGGCCACTGGTTACATTAGTAACTAGGTTTCTTCAAAAGAGACTGCACAGGGCACTGAGTACATTATGAGGCCTCACTGCTATAGTGACATGTAATGGAATTAATATTTTATTTTGGAATATTCAGTATTTACTAAATAAAAATTGACTATATTTCAATTAGTCCTTTGAGTTAAGAGTTGACGTGTTCTGCATTGCGGAGCATTGGTTAAAATATAACGAAATTAATCTTATTAAATTATCTGGCTATTATTTATCTAGTTGTTATTGTAGGTCTAATACTGTATATTCAATTATTTTTACCCTCAATAACAGTACTTGTCTTGTTGTATATGGACTTAACTAAAAAATACTTAAAATTGTGTTGATTAAATTTTATTTGTTAAAATTTATTATTGTAACCTACGTTACAATTATATGCCATCCTCATTGCTTTCGTTGCGGTAATTATATTGAGCAATCATGTTCATTCATAAATTGTTGAATGTGAATTTTCTGCGCCTCTCATTGAAACAATACAAGAAATACTAAAAAAGGTTCGTTCAATGTCACATGACTTTAATGATGCGTATGAGTAGTACATATTATTTTCATATATTTGTCCGAGACTTAGTTTATTTCTTATATTACGCAGCATTGAAAATCCAGTATTTTTGTGTAGAATACCCGATAATTTAGTTTTTGTTCGTTTGGTAGGTGGTGCATTCTCTATATTGTTAATTTTTGAAAACACCTCCTCGACTGCTTTTAGACAGCTCGAAAGTACATCCTTCAAGCTGTTTAATGGTTGTTGATATTACCCAAAACTTTTGATTTACTTATTTACCTATTTATGGAGATTGTCCAATAATTGTTGTGAAAGTAATGCTATTAACACGATATATACAACACCTTGCACTCCCTGGAAGACAGATCTACCTACTTGGCCAGTGGTAGTGGTAATGAAACTAGAACTACGCGTTGCGAACCGGATTATCCCTGCGTGTTGTCTCCGGGACTGACGTCAGCAGTTATGTTCTGCGAGACTCGTAAACTTCATATCCCTTGAAAGGTGTACGGGCTCCGATGTCTGCTAATCATTCTAAAAAGTTCCCTCGATATATTTAAATAATCACAATGATACATGCTAAAGCGGCCATGCATATTTCGCACTATATTGCTGTGCATTCTAGAGTGCACACACAAAACAATTATTTTCAGTGTTAAAACTGAATAAATATGAACCCGGTTCTTATAGATTTGAGGCAACTGAAATATGTTTGTATTATTTAACGCCCACTTTTGCTACATACGACATGGCAGGTGGAGACATTGATGATACATGAGATGGAGATGGAGCACCGATGAAATGAGAAGGCAGGGGAAACTGGAGATCCCGTGGAAAACCCGTCCCCGCGCCTTGTTGTCCATCACAAATCTGACTTTGGTATCGAACCTCCACTTTTGTGAGAGCTAAGCGGTCTAGCCGCTAGGCCACGGCCTGGCCTATTGAAGGCAACTGTGATGACAATAGGTATATAGAACAATTAATTCTTAGTTGATTTTGGAATTTAGTTGATTTTAAAATTAAGAAATGCTACACTGCAACCATTGCATCCTATGTCCTTGAAATTATCTATTCTTTTAGCCCTTTCTGTGACTGCATTAACTTCAACATTTATCTACATAATATTTGCGGTTTGCGCCATTCGGTCCCCCTTGTCGCACGCTCTCTCCGATGAACAGGCCTCCTTTTATTCATTGGCCAAGGCACGCACTCATGGACAGGCCAAGTGTATTTCATCGCTCACTGACGCTGCTACGGGTGTGATGTTACACGGGACACGCCAGCTATTGCCTTATCTTTAGGAGCAATACCAGCTCCTATTTGGCGAGGCTCAAGCTGAACCCATTGGTAGCGCGGCGGCTCTGAGTAGCCCCGTGGCTCACATTAGTCAGTCCACGGAGGAGAGTCTACGAGGTCCCATTACGGAACGAGAAGTACATCAAGTGGTGCAACATTTGAAACGCAATACGGAGCCTGGCCCGGATGGTCTTTCTTATGAATTTTATCTTGCATTCTGGCCAATAATTAAGGATGAGTTTGTTGCAGTGCTACAGGAATTATGGGATGGAGGCTGGTTTCCAGAACATTTCGCGAATCGAATTATAATTTTACTCCCGCGGAAACACTGCCCTCGGGCAGCGATGGACTTTCGTTCAATAACACTGCTTCATTCAGATTAGAAAATCTTTGCAAAGCTTGTGGCCAGCAGACTAAAACCAGCATATGAGGAGGTGCTCCATGTTAATCAAACAGCTCTTCAACGCAAGAACATTGTTGGTGCCCTTACGGAATTAAGAGATGCGATCGTCCATCTTGTGCAGCGCCATAGCTCCCTGGCATTAGTTAATATGGATTTTCATAGAGCTTTTGATGTAGTTCAGCACTGGTATATATGACGGTGTTTGCGCGCAGCTGGGGTACCTCAACAAATGATAGCGGCGATTCAAGCGTCGTCAAGAATACTTTGTAACGGCTTTTTGTCGACACCAATTCCAATAACACAGTCAGGCAGAGGTGTCCCTTATCCATGGGACTGTTTGCCTTGACACTCAATCCATTACTCCAGATGCTACAAGATAGACTGCAAGGCTTAACTATAGCTGGTGAACGCCTTAAGGTAATGGCTTACGCGGATGACATGACCGTCTTGGCCAAAGATCAGCAGGATATGGAGGAGATAGCCACGGCGATTATGACTTACAGTCGACTTTCGGGAGCTCAGCTCAACGCCCTCAAATCAGAAATCCTTCCACTGGGCACCTGAGAACATCCACCAACATTGTTGCATATGAAAGTGGTTCCACAGACCACTATACAAGGGGTTATATTTACCTCTAACCTAACAGAAATGATTTCTCTTAATTGGACCCAGAGGCTCAACGCGCTACGTTTTAACTTACATGAAGTTCGCTCTCCAAATCTAGCGTTGTTGCAACCCATCTTGTACATTCATACTTATCCCTTGAGTAAACTGTGGTATGTGGTGCAGATTCTACCGCTCCTTAAGCAGTTCGCCCAACGTTTTGAGACTCTGCTCGGATACTTCCTGTAGACGGGGAAAGCATATCGATTAGCTCGCCCGCAATTGCGTCTTCCTCTAAAGAAAGGTGGTTGTGTACTAGTGGATGTTGACAACAAGTGTATGGCGCTGTTGGGAAAGAGAGGATTGTCCTCGTTACTTGGCAGTGGGTCTCCAATTGACCACAAGTTTTGGTATGACCAGTTACATACCGTGGAGGGACCGACACGGGAATTTAATCGTTTGGTCACCAAGCTTCGTGCTCTTGAAAATTCCGGGGAGCAACTGGAGAATTTTTTGACTAACAAGAACCTCTATCGTTACTTGATGAAGCTAGGTATTCAACGATCTAATGTGGAAAAAAAAATACAGTCGTGACTGGAAATGCGTTTAGGACAATGCGACAAACTGTAACCTTCCATCGATATGGAGAGAAACGGTTTATGAAGTGATTAATGAACCGGTTCCAACTGCAGAAAAGATGTGGCGTCACGGGAGAGTGAATTCGAAGATCTGTGGCGTATGTGTGGAAGATGATACACTTGAACATCGCCTGTACACCTGTCAGAGGGCTTACTTGATTTGGACCTCCATCCGAGAACCATTACATAAACTTCGTCCAGAAGGATACTTAAGTTCAGTACCACAGCTGGTACAACTGGAGTTTCTTTCAAAGACACGAAATTTCACAATTTTGCAGTGTGGTTGGTTGCTGGTACGCTACATTGGCTGCTGAAAGTAAGGCGAGGAGACACTGTATTACGAAAGCACCTACGTATATTTTTGGAAGAGCAGAGGTGGACCCATATACGGATGAAAACCTTGCGTTCTCTGGAGCCATACATTTATCACTTGGAACAAATGCAGATCCAATAACCTTTTAAGCAAATAGAACCCTTCATTTGTCTCACAGTACAAGCCAATAAAACAAGAAATTTTCTTACCCGGTACCCATTCTCGTCTTAAATAAACAAAAAGATGAAAATTAAAAAAAAAATAAAAACCAAAAATTAAAAAATAAAAATCAAAAATAAACAAAAACGAATATAAAATAAAAAATTATAAAAAAGTGGAAAAAAATAAAAATAAGAAAAAAAGATAGAAAAAACCACCATTCGGAACCCAACCATTTATCTATCTAGTATTCCGTCAGTATAAACTATATGTGATATTTACTTTCACATTATTAAAAGGTAATTAAAATTAAAGTATATCCAAACAGCGATCTTAGAGCTTAACACAAGTATTTATATAGAACTGTAAATCTTCTTCCAAGCTGAAAGAAATTACAGAAAGAGCCACCTATGTTTAGCATCATGTACTCAATGAAACGGTGGTACCACCTGGCGGACAACCAATATAGCTAATATAAAATAAATATATCTTCATTTCAGAAAGTTTATATACTTAAAATACATTCTCAAGCTACTTGTTTACTCACTTCAGCTCCTACAGCTACTCATAGTGCTGCTACTGCTACTATTTTGAGAGACAATCTCTAGCGATGAAAAACTAGTATTACTTTTCTGCTATCAGAGCTACTACGATAAATACTGCTATGTCTACTACTACTCCCACTACCACTACTACTATTTCTACTACTACCACTACTACTATTTCTACTACTACTATTATTACTACTGCCAGGACAACTACTACTTAATAGCACCACCATTACTACTACTACTACTACTACTACTACTACTACTACTACTACTACTACTGCTACTACTATCACTACTTCTACGGCTATTACTAATACCTGTGGATATGTTATTATTTACTTATAAGAAGTTGTACAACAGCCATTCACAATGAACCGGACTTCATAGTCTGTAACCAGGATATACAACATAGCTATACATTTCGTTTATCATACAGATACATCAACATATTGTATTTTAGTCAACCCGTTGGAGATATCTAACAAAATTAATAAGAAACATAAGAAATTTTTCGTGCAAAGTTTGGTTTCTGGAGTGGTGTTAATAGCATTTTTGGATTATATTAAACTTATATAACTACAATTTTGTACTTATTTGAAATTGTGGTTTGAGTTATACTGTACGTAGGCAAAACTCACCTCATATTTATAAATCACTAATTTAGAATTGGGTGGACATTAAAACTTAAACTCCTCTGAAATTTGATATCAAACTTTGTTAAAGTTTTTGGTACAATTCCCCCACATCAAAATTAACGTTTTTATGGATGTGTGTACAATTGTTGCATGCTTTATATTATGTTAATTTACGTTCCACGTTAAGACTTGACGGACGATGAATGAAATGGGTGAAGTGATCCTGGAATGAACCCAAGTTTCATAGAGCTTACACTTGCCCTCATTCATTCACCATGTTAAAAGGAATCACCGCAAAATAACTTATCCAGATAATACATCTGGTCCGAAGTTCCAAGTGGAACCACTTGAACGTGAGTCAGGCACGCTTCGATATACGCAACAGGGGCGCGCATTGTCAGTGTGGCTCACAAAGAAAGAAATTGCAAACTGTTTGGCTATTTGCTAATTAAACTTGAATCATGTGCAATCTTGGATAAATGAGTTTTGTCTACGTTTAATCCCAAAACCATGAGATGAAGACATTTCTATCTCCCTCTCTGTCTCTCTCGCTCTAGTACCTGAATTGTATTTTTATCGTTAGTCCACAGACCTTATTTGATTGTGCAAAAAGGTAACAGATGTATATTAACCACGATAAAACGCAGGACCCTCACACTCCCCCTTTTTTGCTTCAACACTGACCTTTAGAGTGAGATAGGACACCTCACTTTTTCGTAATTTAGTAATTTCTAACACTGGAATGAGATAAACAAGTATTATTTTTAGAAAAATTTAGTTCCAAATTAGAATACTTAACAAATCAAACCTTTGAAATCTAATCATTATTATGTGAAGATGTTTAAGGTTAAGCGTGTCTCTGCATTTTCTGAAGTTTTAAAATTTGTTTCTGTTAACACACAGTAATTATTTTTCTCGCCTAATGCAGTTTTCATTTACTGGTCTTGTAATGATCACACCTGTGGTCCAGAGCACTTCTTTCAAAATTGGCCCAATTTTCGTGAATCAGGGCTTGGAATATACAACTTTAATCCAGTCTTTACTGAACTATGTATCATCCAAATATTATACATTTAGTTTCTTCTTTTTCACCTACTTCATTCCGGGCACATTTCAGTGTTCTCTTTGTAATTTTCGCGTTCTTTGTAGTTTTAGTACTGTAGTTTTGGTCTGTTGTCCCTTCCTCTTAATGCTGATCTCGTTTCCTTTTCCCCAATTTGGACTTCACGTGGAGCTGCAGTCGATATTACACTACGCTCTCGACTCCTTCGAATGTCCATCGTTCCACTGCCATTGTTAGGGAGTGGTAAATTTCTGTGAATAATAAGATGCTTTTTATTTCATTTACAGATTACACAATTGCGTTCTTCCCAATTTCCTCTCGTTTTGTCCATCTGGAATTTGTCTATCTGTAACAAAGGACAAATTTATTACTTCCAATTTGACTTTATTATGAAAATCCTTATCTGGGTTGTGTACTGCAGAAGCGCATTTTCGAGACTCTCGTCTAAAGCACAAGACAAATAATTTAGCTTATTTTGAGTATGTGTTAGTAATTAAACATTAAATTATGAAACATTTAACTGCTTAAACCCAATTTAATGTCCACATTACTTCATGGCAGAGTAGGAAGGCTAATGACTCCGAAAGCTTTAACACGTTTCTTAGCTCAAAGTAAATACAAATATATAAGTCATTAAATCGAAAGGAGAAATCACTCGTATTAGCTATCATTTACTGTGAATGATAGGCACTTATAACAAGTATAGCATTTCAATCAAAATCTGAATCCACAACTACACCGATAATGTAGGATTTGAGACACCTTGCACGTAAAATAAAGGCTTCTAGGAAAGCTTCAGGGTGTGTGAGTAACTAACAAATTTCAAAAACAACACTACTTACGTAGCAAACTTGGTACTTTAGATGAGAATGTTACAAAATTTGACATGAAGCATAATCCCTTCATGTTAAATAAAACAGTTTACATTATTTTCATATTATATAAACTGTTCTTATGAATTTTATCTTTTACAATAGTATTCCCTTACAACTTTCTTAAATTTTTAAGGATGTTTTATTCACAGTTATTCTGAAATTTCTCATTTAATATTACATAATCTATAAATTGCGATATTTTTAAGTTGCACAGTAAACAGTAATGCCCATAATTTACAACTCATTAGCTAATCCAGCTTCAAAAACGTTCCTTTATCCCATTTTTCTTCTTAACCACTTCCATCCGTCCCATCTTATGCAAGTTTTACTCATTTTTCTAAGTTTGAGCAAGCATTTATATTTAATTAAGCATGTTAACCTAATGTTTGAAGAAATTATTCTATTCTGAGGGTTTCAGAGTGGCCAAATATTTAAGGATTTTAGTCAATTTTAACAACCTTTTGCTTTAAAGATGCTTATTTAGTTATTTTCCAATATTTAATAACAATTTCAGCTTGATGGCAAGCTTAAAATATGAATATTTCGAGATTTATTTAAAATCTTCCACAGAGATTCGAACCGAAGTCCTAGGTGCGTAATTTGCTGTGTCAACAGCTTCTGGACTAACGTATGTATTTGTAATTTATTTGATTGTACGAGATCCACTGCTTACAAAGATATTAACATTAACCAAATCAGGACCTGTTTCAACGATTCCAGCTGTCACATAAAGTCAGCAGACGCTCTGTAATAGTATGAAATTAATAAGGTATATTAGAAGTCTCTAAAACAAATATCTTCGAAGTTATAAGAATAATGAAATTATTGATATGTGCGAGAGTCGATTCCAGGACCATTGATGCGGTTAGAGCTACCCTTTAGGATACGGTGCTTTATTATAGATTCATTAGCGTTTATTACATTTCGATATCTTGAAGGATTCGGGAGATATAGACAAAAAACTAGTAGAGAGAAAGTACCATGCCCTCAGGAAGGTGGGGGCAGGCTATGACGTTATTTATGGTGAGTGTCACGGGGCGGACGGTATTTTGTAAGGGCAAAGGACTGTAATAATTGGATTACATTATAATCCAATTAGCGTCATGTCTTTGTGATATTTAAAAATGTTGCGTTCATTCCGTGACGTCATTTGTGGCGTGTCATTGAAGTTGTGTATGACGTTTTGGTCACGGGCTACTTATGGGTGAGGCTGTGATGTCATTTACGGCGCGTGTCAGATGGGGTTGGTTGTGGCGTTATTTAGAGTTGGCGCGTGGCATAGGGTTGTCGCTATGACGTCATTAGAATTTGGCGCGTGCCGTGTGGGTATGTTGATTACGTCACTGGTCTTAAAGCAGCACTTTAAAGTTTATTTCATCACTCTAGGCCCATTGGTTACGGGGATATTTAGCTTTACCGATTAAGGACTCCAACCAGGGACACCGGGTATACGGCATAAAGCTAGTAGACGTTCACTATAGGTATGGCATTAATAAAGTGTGTCCGAAGTCGCTAGCATAATCAGTTTAGGTGTTATTCAGATTTACCGATTCAGGACTTGAACCGGGGACACCGGGCATATGAAACAAAGTCAGTAGAGGCTCATTAACACTAGAAAAGTAATAAGTTTTACCGGAAATCACTATCATTTTTATTTTCGCAGTTATAAGAATGATAAATTACTGATTTGCACGGGATTTGTATCAGTGCCATTGATAAACTTCAGAGGTGTCTTAAAAGACGCGCCCTATTATTAGAAATTAATTAGCTTTCATTGCACCGCGATAGCTTGTTTCGATCAGGAGATATAAGCGAAAAACCTCAGTAGATATTGATACCTGAGAAAACGTTACAGCCATTTTGCTGGTTAAACGGCAGAATTCGGTTAAACACCAGTAGGCAGAGGAAGAAATATAAAAAGAAAAAGGAAAAAAAATATTTACTCTCCGGGAATCTAACCCGGCCCTCCTGACTGACAGCCAGGCGTGCAACCACGGACACAAAGAGTAACACTAGAGATTAGTTTCGCTGCTTGGCATATAGACCGCGGCCGTCTGCCTCTGCCGCGCCGCCCCAATTGCTATTTTTTTTATATGAAAGATTCTCTTTCTAATATGCTTCCTTTGCTAGCGTTCGACTGGTCATCTATTTTATGGTTTAAGATGATTTAAATGTGATCATAATCTATATTAAATTCGGTGCTATAACAAGATCTCCTGTGTTAAATTCATATTAATCTCCAAAACCTTACGAATATTTTCCAAATATGCAATTAATTTCGAATCATAAAGGGGCTAATTGATATCCGTTATATTTATATATGTACCACACCTTTGGTTTCCTGAAAAAAACGCAATTTGAGTTGTATGACATTGATACGTATTTTAATAAACTGCAGTAAATGCATGCTTTAATTATCAAACATAAGGTTCTTTTTATCATTATGAATTAACTAGAAACCTTAAGAAAACCCAAAATGTAAGTTAACCTTTCTGTATGTCATTAATCTTCCTGTAACAAAGTAAAGCTTTGTTGCACTTTCCTTCATACTGTTCTTGCACTGTAAATATTGCAGGCATCATTCTACCTCCTTAAGTACTGCAAGTTGTATTTCTTTGTGTCGGTATACTCTTTCTCTTCTCTCATAACATGTTTATCTGTGTGTAATACGACACTGATAGTCTAGTCAAAAACATCTTAAACTGACATTCAGTGATGATGTTACATTTAATACTTTTATGAATCCTTAATTCCTTCTGAATCATTTGAATTATCCGCTGTTTTGATTCTTGAAGATATGTATTTATATACTGGCAAGTAGAGCTCTGTATGAAATT
Organism: Mantis religiosa; assembly: GCA_030765055.1. Classification (NCBI taxonomy): domain Eukaryota; kingdom Metazoa; phylum Arthropoda; class Insecta; order Mantodea; family Mantidae; genus Mantis; species Mantis religiosa. The sequence continues at coordinate 46,527,109 of CM060950.1, read as the reverse complement.
TGATTTCAGTCGAACCTGGAAAGCTGTTTTATATTATACGACAAAATCTGCATCAGGAATCATTAACAGCAGTTCATGTTTATCAGGCTCATACTGCCAAACACGTGATCGTTTAGATCTAGATCTCACTTGACAGTTTCGTTTTCGTTTTTATGTTAGAAATGTGTATCTCACATACATTTCTGAAGTGAGGCTAGAAATCGATTAGAATTGGTTCTCGATAACTTCATACGAGTTCCACCTAAAAGCATTTTCGAAGGGAAGTCCTGAGTTGTTCTACCACAACGTTCTTCATGTGCATCTCTGCGATGTTCAGTACCATAAACCTCTCTGCAATGCTTACATTCGTAATACTGACCGCAAGCCAGTTTATGTCTCTCTTTATGGTAGTTCCACAGGCAACACTTGCCACATTTGCTACACTTATATTCAGGTATAGCATTTAAAAGAGATTCTATCACTTTAGTGTTCCACATCGTAGCAATAAGCAGTATAATTCGCGGGTGAATATGTGGCTAAGTAACTGTTTAATACACTGTTCACTTCTACTCTTCTACACCTTAATAACTTATCAACGCTTCGTTATAGCTGGACTTCACTGCAGTAGCTGATCCACTAAGTTGGAAACACACTAGCCCAATGACCTCTATTCTTTTCGAGTGGAGGAAAAATCCATTTATGAATTTCCACTGTGTTGGAGGACACAGCGGGGTATGTGGGCTTCATCTCAAGGGTTCTACATCACTAAAAGACCTACACCGGATTGGGAAGGGGAAATGTGCTTCGGTACCGCCTTAAGCACCCGCGCATTCCAGGAGATGATCTTAGCTCTCTCGCAGTGCCATTCAGCAGAGGGTGGTTTCTGATGCAGGGATACGGGCTTGACATGAAACCCTTCCTGATCCACTGCCTATTGTGGGCGGTATTTGGTAGGATTCCTGGTGTTATTTGTTGGGAAGTTATGGTAATTTTTCACGCCGTAGCGCTATGTCTTAAGTTTAGGTGTTCCATTGTCACTTACAAGCTTGTCAGTTGTGGTCTATTATACTTACTGCTATCTTCTAAACCTAAATATAACTCTAGTTTGCATTATCGGAATCTGCCTTTAATGGTCAGTTTTAATTAAATTCCGTCAGGATCGTTAGTTGTGTGAAAATACTTCCTCATACTCCATGTCTCTGCTTGCTCGATATTTTGGAGTGCACACTCTGCGGGCGGCCTACCTATCAATTGTAGGTGCGAGCCTGTGCCCCTCACGGGGGACCCTCCTTCCCCGGGGCGCCTTGGCCAATGATAGGTGCAAGGACTTGAGGGCTGTGGGAGTTGTGTGTGATTGTGTGTGTGTGTGAATGTGTGTGTGTTGGTATACGTGTATGGGTGTGTGTTTTATCTCCGGTCAGCGATGTAACGCATCTGGAACGTTAACAAGGTTTTCTAGATACTGTTGTATGTCTAGCTCTGGCTCCCCGAGATTAATTGTTGTTTCAAAAATAGACAGGGGCCTTGCGTGTTTATCGGATGTTGTGTAATATTCCCCTAGTGCCCGTATTAGTTGGTTGTGGATTAGGTTCTCTTTCTCGAGTAGGTTGAAGCTGAGCCTTTTGATGAACTGCTCGATGGAATGTATTTTTAACTCCTCATGGAGTTGGTATGCCGGTGCGAGTGGTGGTAGCCTGGTAATAATCCGAAGTATTCTATTTTGCATTGTTTGCAATCTTTAAATGTGCGTTTGGCTGCATGTCCCCATACGGGGGCAGAGTAAGTTAGGTGGGTCTAATAATTGCTTTATACAGTGCTTTTCCCATCTCTAGTTTTAGTGAGCTGTTTGCATTAATAATTGGGTATAGTTTATTTAATTGGGCATTTGCTTTAGCTCTTACTGTGTTAATATGTTGTTTCCACCTAAGGCCCTGTTCCATTGTCACACATAAGTAGGTGATTGAGTCCTTCCATTCGATTTCCTCGTTCCGGAATGTTAGTGGCATTAACCCATGTTTATTGTGTCGGTGCTTGAATCGTTTGGTAAATATTATTGCTTGACTTTTCCGTGCGTTAACCTTTATGCACCATTTGGTGAGTCATGGCTCTAGGTTGGTTAAAGCATTACGCAGCCTAAGGGCTATTATTCTGGGTGCGGGCGATTGTGTTGCTAGTGCTGTGTCGTCGGCGTATAGGTATCTATCTACTATCACTGTTTCTGGGATGTCATTGATGTGTAAATTAAATAGGACTAATCCCAGTAGACTACCTTGGGGAACTCCTGCTCTAATGTGTCTTAATCAGTAGGTTTCATTTTTTACGTTTTCGATTGGTGTTGAAGACCTTCCATATTGACTCGGTTAGTCGGAGCAGCTGCAGTGTTGTCCAGTGTTGGCTTCTAAACCCAAATTGCTCGTTGATCAGTATATTGTTCTTTATTATGTGTGTATTAATGCGTTTTAGTAGAAGCTTTTCAAGAACCTTGTTCATTGTAATTAGAAGGCTAATTGGCCTATAGTTTTCTGGAAGCGATTGGCTCTTTTGCAGCTTGGGAAATAATAGTATTTTGGCTTCCTTCCCTTGGTGAGGAAATCTGCCTTTTTCAATCGTGTGATTGAATATGGTCGCTAGTGGCTTCAATGCATTCGTTGGCAGATGTTTAAGTGCAATATTTGGTATTTCGTCTGGCCCCGGGGCCTTTCTTGTGGGTAAGTGCTTAATAATCCATTTGAATTCTCCCGCATTGTTTCTGCGTGATTTATTCTATGTTTAGGTATGGTCCAGTTTGTCTATTATCTTCCGTTTCGGCTACGAAAGCGTGGTTTGTTGGATCGGCATTTGGCTAAAAGGTTGCTTCAAGGGTATCGGCAAACCCTTCGGCTTTGTCTCGAGGAGTTTCGGCGATTCCAGTAGGCGTGTGGAGGGGGGACGTGTGTATATGTGCGGGTGAGACATTTGGTTATGCGCCATATAGTATGGTTTTGAGGATGTATTTTGCTTAGTATGCCATTCCATTGGTTCCTGGTGTATTCTCAGATGTGCTCGCTAGCTCGATTGTTTAATTCGTTGTACCGGTTACGATGTATTAGGTTGCGGGATCTTTGCCATTGACGTCTGGCTCGATTTCGTTCTTGGATAATTACTCTGGTATCGCGGGGGAGACGTTTGTTTCTCGATGTTGGGTATCTAATAGGGACGTGTTTTTTGTGGCTTGCTTTATCGCTTTGACTAATTTGTTTATGGCTTCATCCTGTTCGTCATGTGTTAATATAGGTTTTTCCTCGAATGTGTTATTCAGCGTGGTTTCGAAACCCTCCCAGTCTGCTAGTCTATAGTTTTTGCCTGGGTGATTCCGTTTTAAACGCTAAGGGGGCTTCAATTTCTAATAAAGACAAGAGCTTATATAGCTTCTGTTCCATGCTTCAATTGAAAATTTTCAGCATTTTTTAATTTCGTTGTCGATAGAAGAAGTAAACTTGAGATTGCAATGATAGTCAATGTTTAAAGATCAACTGAATACTCTATTTGACTCAGGAGTTTAACTATGACCTTATGATTGACACAAGTGTAGCTGAGATAGGGCTCTACTGTTTATTCTTCTCGCTTGAAGGCCTTACACTCTGTCTCAGGATAGGTTCAGTAAATATTTCTCCAAGTCATATTTTATGTTAGCATATTGGAGAAAAAAGTATTATCCTAACTTCTATCAGTAAACATGTATACATCTAATACAATAAGTTATCATCATATAAAAATTTTCGTGATACATTATCCTAGAACTAACAGCACTGCTTGCCGGTATTAATCCCATTGCCTCTTGGAAATTAGATCTTCAACACTAACTCCTTCAAGTTATCTTGCCAGTTAAAACCGTTTATTTGATGAAGATTTACGTGGGACACGCTATAAAACAACAGTAGCTAACATACTTTCAATCCGGACTATTGAAGCATGGTGCACAAAATAGAATTTCCCACACAATATATACATAACATTCGTAGCTGAATATTTTCTTTCTTACTCTCATGAATTAGTTTATTCTTTAGCTGATGAGATAAGCAGGTTCATGAAAACATAACCATAACTTGCATGATTTAAAGGTATGTGAAATCTTCCTAAATATAATGTACTAGTTGACTCAAATACCTTCTCTTTCACATAAGCAAATATTCCTTCATACGCTAAGAGATTTGCAGAACGAAACAGGGCAGTTCTAATTAAACGCACAAAAGTGGTGTGATTGGACTTGGTTCTGCTACGAACGAAAAGAGACAGCTCCCAGGTTTCAACTAACCTGTGTTGAACCACTGCCGTATGTTTAATTGAAATTTCCACCTTGTCTTCTTAAACTACTTTACCGCACGAAGGGATATCTGCGAAACACGGGCCAATTGGTGCTCCTGTTATCTACAGGTTATAGTTTACATGCTCAGGGGGGACACTTGAGCCCCTACAGTGACCACAGGTCATTTGTGTCGGCAGCCACACTCCCATGGAGTTTAAATAAAAGGCCCCTGGTTACCACTAATAAGAATAAAAGGGTATTGACATTTTATGAATTACGTTCGTCACACCTGCAACTTTTCATGCCCTTTATGCACCAAAACGGGTTACAGAATATAAATCTTTAAGCAGTGATTCTACGAAACACTGTTCTGTAAGCTCTTTGAATTATTTGTAATCTCACATTGAGGGATTTCACTATCAAGTAAACGTCGTTTGAATAAGTAGGACATAACCAGGAAGTTTTATATTCTCTGAGATGTTTAGTGTGTGTGTGTGTGTGTGTGTGTGTGTGTGTGTGTGTGTGTGTGTGTGTGTGTGTGTAGTGTAGTGTTTAACGCCCGCTTTTACTACATACTGCACGGCAGGCGATGACACTGATGATATATGAGATGAAGATGGAGCACCGGTGGAATGAGATGGCGGGGGGAACCGGAGATCCCGGAGGAAACCCGCCCCAGCACCGCGTTGTCCACCACAAATCTCACTTTGCGGTCGCCTGGGATCGAACGCGGGCCGCCTTGGTGAGAGCCAAGCGCTCTAACCACTGAGCTACGGCGTGACAATTAGCTGAATTGTCACTATTTTCTTCAAGGGTTTAACCCTCTGTGGCCCAGTGTGACTTTCAAGTAACAATCACTTTTAACGCCCTTTTGTTATCCTGTGATGAACATTTTACATTGTATACATTTGTAACCTGAAAGTCACAACATGGAGGCCTTCTATGTGGCTTGTTTGGCTATTTAGTTCATAATGCATTCAACAGGTTGAAGCTAAAGCAACACACACTGCTTATTGCATTTTGATGTTACTTGTGGCACTTTGAACAAATTTATTTTATATATGTCTCCAATATACTTTGAAAGAAAAATATCAGGCACTATGAGTAAAACTAAAATTGTAGTATAAAGCACTGAACATCATATAGAAATGCATACCATTTATTATTTCAAACAATATAGTTCTGTTACCTGAAATTTACATTAGACCACAATAATCACCATAATAAGTTAGGTTATGGGTGCACACTGGAGTAGAAGGAGAGTTATTTGTCCAGAATGCCATACTAAAATTTAATACAGTTACACTCTTTTGTATGTAAGCATAAATGCTGTAATTATATTTCTGATATACACCATATATTTAATAGCTACAATTCATGAACTAAAGGAAGCTTTCAAAATCAATTTCGGTTTAGTTCCAATATTATGGATCCTGATATTTTTAATGGCACGAAGAATAAAAATAATATAATTGCTCGTCCAATAGATGGATGTGAGTGAGATGACTCCGTTCTTCTTTCTGGCTGTGATGAAGAAAAGGAAGTGCCAACACAATTATATCAGAAGGTGAGGAAGAATAAACTGATGAGCTATGTGTAAATAAACCAGCATCTCTGCCACTTCTGTTCTAGACGTGGAAGAAAGAGAAGAAGATATTTCTGAAGAAAACCATAATTAAATGACGTAGAGAACATCAAGAGACCGACTGGCTCAACTTCAATGGAAAGGGCTGTTATTTTCAGATTCCGATTCTCTACAGCCACCAATACAGTATTTTGAAAAATTCATTGAAGAAAATTGCCTTTCTTCGAACTCTTGTCAAACAAATTTGTACAGTGTTCAAAATAATCCAGTCAGCAACATATATGACACAACCGAGGAGATTATACAGTTCATAGGATGTTGTTTTCTTATATCACAATGTCTCCCAGATCTAGAATGCTTTGTCTTTCTTTTCATAAATGTTGTAATAGCCTATACAGAATTGTATCTTTATGATTTTGTACATTGTTTTGAAATTCACAGAGAAACGGACAGTAAAATGCTGGTTATTGGGTATAGCTTTCATTTTGATCCATATGTATGTAATGCCTTAAGTAATTTCTACTATATCCTTTGTGGCCCATTGTGACTTCAAAGTAACAAAATATTATTTTTAATTAAAATTCCTGTTTTTTTTTTATTTGAAAAATGCTTATAAGTTTCGTAATGCAACTTAAACAATAATACTGGGGGAAACATTTTTACCTTTATAGTAAACAAATTTGGGCTGTAGAGGGTCAAGATTCATTTTATGCCACCAACGCGATAATCATTGTATATGTTCTTACATAAATGCCGGAATATTGAACGTACTATGCTCTCAGCACCCGTATGTACATCTCACAACACTTGTACAATGAGACAAAGACAGAAGTATTCCGAGGTTTGGATAGGTAGAACGGACGGAGAACGGGAGCCCCGGGGTTCAAATCCCGAACATTGTATTGAATTTTTCTATGTGTTTATTACATCTTAACCAAGAATTCGTTATTTGGCTGCTCGATGCCCCGTACAAGAATAAAGACTCTCTATTCCGAATGACGAAAAACTCATGTTTCTCTTTCAAATTACAAGAAATACACCTTGTCAATATATACATGGTGACTGAAAGTAGTGTGTGTGCCTCCTCTTTTGCGAACAGAAAACTATTAACAAGTGTAATCGTTAATATAATTGATTACAAGTCCCAAAATATCAAGAAATTCTGTTTTAATCAACAAATGACCTATGCACACAGTTCTCAAATCTCAGGAGGTATAAATGCTGCTGGTGCAATCATCTCCGCCAAACTATTATTTTCTCGCTCTCTATTGCTCCAGTTTTCAATTAGGTTACTACCAATTTTCAGGTAAAGAAAAGCACATTAATAATCAGCAACACCTGAGAATCATAATTAGAATTTCTTAACAGATTCTTTAAATATTAATACAATAACTTTACAGTAAAACATATCGCTGGCAGGGCCATCTCTCGGCACCAACGCGCACTCCGTAACGGATCGCTCCTTGCTTGTGATCCATTTCACTTCTGCCGGACAATCAGTGAACTATAACAAGTACTTTTATATAATATCTGTTTATAATAATGTCAATGTGCCCATACTATTTTCGCAACCTACTCCTAAAATACAAGATACTTTTCTATCTGCTTCAGGTTCCAATAACAATTTATAAGAAATTGTATTTCTATATATTTGGTTGGGTATACCAGATGTGTACAACAGAGTAACTGATAAATAATGTTTGAAATGTGAGTAGCTGTATACTTCCATTCAAATTATATGCTATTATGATCAATGAAATAGGAACCACACCATTAATGCGCATTGCAGTTAGAATGTATGGGAAAATCAGATCACAAAGAGTAAATAAATAAGTTTTCAGAAGAACCAAAAATATTAGGTACTTCGAAATACTCAGAAACGTTCACGCAAATTCAAGGGCGGTATTTTAAAATCGCATGCCATTTGTCGCATTTATGACAGAGGAAAAAGAGATTCTAAACATGCTGAACGTCATAAGTGGATACTACTGCTAATATTATTCTCCTCCATGTGAGAAATGTTGTTACAGAACAAAAGAAGAATCAATTTTATTACCGGTACCGTCTTAGTGTCTAGAGATTACTCTGCCGGTAACATTTTATTTCGTTAATCTGTTACAACGTTTTATTATTATTTACAAAACTAATGATTAACACTACTTATAATGTTAAGACATGTTTACATTAGAATAGTTCTTTTCAGCTGAAGGTAAACAGCAGCTGCGGCGTGTACTGACAGAGTGTCAAACCAACAAGTTACAGTATGTTAGATCGGAACTGCTCTAAATAAAGTGCTCATATTACCGCACTTTTCGCACTTTTCACTATTATGGATATATGCATATATTATTCAGCGTTGATCTGATTAATTCTGTTGCGACTTGTATTTAATTACTATGTAACCTCGTTTAGGAATTCTCTTCATCTCGTATAAAGACCTTGCATGTATACGATTTTAGAGTGTGCATTTGTGGATTTACTACCTAAGTATTTCGTAGGAAGCAATCAACTGAAGCAGACAGAGAACGGTATGGGCAATTGAAAATAGATCATAAAAAGGAGCGGAATTTCTCGAAAATTTTTCTTTCAACATACTTCGCGACATCCTCAAGACGATGGCGCCTGGCGCCGAACTGAAATATTAATTTCTCTCAGCAAGGTTCCGCGCCATATATCTGGCACCGCTATTCGCCACTAAACCTTCATACACACGTTTACAAAGTTTGGGAATAAATATTTTACATCAAAAGAAGTAAAAGGTTTCATAGAAAAATTTGTTCCATAATTTTTGTATTCTTGGCGTTAGTGAAGGCTTAAGTTCGAAATCCGTCAACATATTTAGATCACAAATTGCGCTGGAAAACCTCGTTCTCATTGTTCTAACACGTGAGAGCATCAGTCGTTGGTTTCAGCCTTAACACCCAGTTCATTATTTGTCTCGTCAGTTTAGGTTTTAGAGGAGACTACCGTTTTAATATGTTTAATTACTATTTTCCACGATGCACGTTGTGAGCAGTGGTTAATCCTCATGCTGTAGGTCAGGCTGTCCATTAGCAACAGTTTTGAATTAATATCTGGGCTGCAATTGTACCTGAATATCGTTGGTGCATATTTTCCCCTTCCACGTTTTACAAGTGACGTAAGTGCCTACAGGGAGTTTTCCAGCTCCCACTTCCACATTTCCCACATGAAGCTAAGCCGATGTAAGTAACAGAAAACAGGTGGTTCATGTATGATGGCGCACCAGGATATTAAAGCAGCATTTTTATAGATGAAAAACCTGTCGCATGGAGTTGTTAGGTTGAACTTAAACTTTTGTGTAATATGTGGAAAAAAATTAAGGGATATATTTCTACGACATTTGGAACGGGATTTCGAAGGCATAGATGAGATGACATCCACGAGGACTGTCTCAAACACTCAATTTTGGAAGGCAGTAATTTTCGATGGGATGAAGTAATTCTGCCTACTGCTGTTGAGCCACTTTATGAAATATTTCTTATTATGCTACTCTTTGCTGCAACAGCCGACGCACGAAGGTTCTGTACCTCATGGCGCTGTGTCGTAGAATTGTCATACGGAAATGTTTTAGCATAATTAGAAAAAGCTCTTCAATTCCTTATTTCACGCATTTCTTTTTATTCAGTTTGAAAATGAGCAAAGCACGCTGTAACATATTTGAATGGATAACCTTATAAGCGCCTCTTCCTTCACAGTTTTAACTTGAAGTCGAGTTACCTCACACTGGTAAAGTGTCTCCTTCCAAACTCGACGATGTCCATACACAGAATGCCGCCAACTGTTGCCATTGCTACGTCAATTCAAAAAAAAGGTTCTCATTGATTCACGTCATCTTAAGTGTCTGACATTTCCTTACGATATTAGGTACTTCACATTATCGTTTGGTTCAATAATATTTAAACAATTTAGCTTTCAAATAATACTTTTTATTATTTTAAACTAATATTATAGAAGACTGATACATTATTCTAACTCTTTTTCCTTCGTTTCTACCTATTCAAAATTTTTTTTTCTTTCAGTTGATCCTCAGTCTAGTTTACTTAAAACTTTCAACAACTTTTCTACAATATTAATGTTCTAAACCGTGATAACATTGCAGAATAAATACATTATGTTATTTTTCGGGACCAAATTAAAACAACTGCACACCTATCCTCTTTTCCATCGCAGGAGTCCATTACCGAATTTTGGAAATGTTTTTCCAATCATTTTCAATACAAGGGCTAATTTTGCATTTGTTCAAAGCTTTAGTTGAGCGTTTACAGCAATTTTACATTTCATTGTAGATAAAAAACGTAAACTCTAGGTTAGAGTGATAGTCAATGTTTAAAAATTTGGTGAATGCTGTATTTGATTCAGGAGTTCAGCTATGACCTCATGATTGACACAAGTGAAGCCTAGATAGGGTTCGACTGTTTATTCCTCTCGCTTTCAGGCCTTACATTCTCCTTCAATATTGATTCATTAAATATTTATCCAAGTCAAATTTGATTTACCATATCGAAGAACAAAGGCATTATCGTAACTTCAATCAGCAAGAAATCACTCTGAATACAGAGAGAGTGCAAATAACTAAAATAATTAGCGAAAACGGCGGCATAAAGCTACCAGAAACTTTGTAACAACAGATGCCGACCGGATGTTTTCTTTCCCGTTTGTCTGTGTAACGCAACATATACTCGTATGATTATCGCTTGGTAAAGCATAACCTAAAATCTAAAGCCTTCAACCGGAGTAGTCGCTTGCGTAGCTATACATACATACATGCGTTCGCATAGACAAAAAACAAAATGTTTCAAATATTACGGGGCGTTACTCTTACTGCTGCAGTTCAGCCTGAATATCAGCAACAGTTTTGGATTAGTATCTGTACTGTAATTGTACGTGAATCTCCTCTCGTCTCTACACATTTCCACGTTTCCTATATGGAGATATACCCCTGTAAGTAACAGAAACGAGGTTGTTTGTGCACGGTGGTTCTCCAGCACATTTTAGCAGCACTATTCTTGATGCGAGATTCCTCACATGGAGTTGTTAGGTTGGACCTCGGAGGATTTTGAAAGTCAACGTTTATTAATATGCCGGAAAATGAGCTTTGAAAGATATGCTTCTATGACCTTTGGAACAGGATTTTGAATAAATTGATGATTCGCAGTCACATCCACATGGATTATCTATAAGGCCTAAGTTGAGAAGCTATTGAGAACCAAATTTCTGATTGGACGATGTAGCTATTGTAGCTATTCCAGCCGTGTGCGTTTTATTAGGTTTGAATGGATAGAGTGGAAGGTGACCGGGAGATCCCCGGTCGAAATGCCGGCCATGACATTACATTGTTACCGAGAATTCAACATTTGTCTGCTCCCAAGCCCGATCGGGAACTAAGTCTCTGCTGAGAGACAGACAAGCCCAGTTCTCTTGCAAATTACAAGATATACCTACCCATAGGGAATTTATACATGGGGACTAACATCAGTGTGACTGCAGTCTTTTGTGAGATTGTTACCATCCATCTTAATCAGCCACACGTTCCGGCGCAGTATGTAGCGGTATCTCCTCGCTGCAATCACAATTCTTTCCCATGTCTTCAGATTGTGCGGCTCAGTTTCTTCAAGTCACTAATTGCATCGTCTGAATTGAATTTGATTAAATAAGAGCCATGAGATCTCTTGTTTTCAGGTGATGTTTCTAGTGACATAAATAAAATTTTATATAAGCCCGATTTCGTAATATATAATTGAATTGTATAATCTGGATGACATTTTACTCGAACTTTCTTTCTTAATCAATCACTGTATGTTACTTCCAACACATCGATAAATCCTTATTTTCAAGTTAATATAATATTTCTTTTAATTACTTAAAATTCCTCACTTCTGCACGACCACTCATCACCATTACGAATACCGTAAAACTCTTTTTTTCCGTTACAAACTTTTATATTCACCGCGACATTTTCCCATCGTCATGAAACAAGATTACAGAACATATGTCTATCAAGGTTATTGATTTTCCGTTACAAAACTTTTATATTCACCGTGACATTTTTCCCATCGTCATGAAACAAGACTACAGAACATATATCTATGAAGATTATTGATTTGCCTTTGCTATCGTTACTGGTCTATTAATTTTGTGATTAGCCGATTTACTGCCACGTCACTACATTACTTAATACAATTATTACTACGGCCAATAACAAAATTATGCAATATTTTTTATGTTGTCATTACATGGCCTACTAACAGATCAAAAAACAAGAATTCTCAACTGGATATTCATATAAACGAATCGTTGCAAGATAATCGAACACATATCAAGTGTACTCATCATTATAATTGGATACAAATTAAAACAAACTCATTGCGAAGCTCTCTTAAGTCTAATATATGCAAATCACATAGTTCCGAAATCTCCGAGTAAATACCTCCTGCAGGAGCCGTTTTCTCTGATACATTAGGTAATATTTCATCTTTGTCTATTAGCTCTGTTTTCACTGCAGCTGCTAGTTATCTTCAGGTACTGGAAAAACATTAAAATTAACTAACTTCCGAAAGTCACAACTACAAATTCTTAGCCAGGTCTGTAAATATTAACACCATTCCTTCGCAGCAAAACATATGACAGGCGGCGCCATCTCTCGGCACCAACGCGCACTCTTTAAAAGTACGCTCCAATCTTTGTGAACCAATATTTCCCTTTGTCGGAAAATCAGAGTAAGTAAAACTATCAATCTTATATAATATCTGTTTATAATAGAAAGTCAATGCACTCATAACACATTCGCAACCCACTCCTTAACAAATTCTTATTTTGCATTCTCATCCAAGTTTAAAATACACATTTGCAAAAAATTGCTTCAGTACACACTTCGTTGTGAATGCAAGGTCTATACAGCAGAACAAGTGGTAGATAACGTTTAAAAGGAGGTCACTTATGTGCCGTCATTTAAATTGCATGGCATTCCAATAAATAAAACAAAAGTCACAATAGGCATTCCGAAATACTGATAAACGCCTCACGCAAATGCAAGACCGGGTTTTCATAATCTTATTCCCTTTATGACAAAAGTGCTCCTAAACACGTGAGGCGTTATAATTGGATACAACTAATTATACAGTTTACCCTACGGGAGATATGTTGATACAGAAGTCATAAAGGAAACAAACATTTTATCGACCCCATTTTGCACTCGAGAGATTGCTCTGCCTATGGCATTTTATTATGATAAAAATTCTTAGGATTTTTGGTTATTATATATAGACCTTTGTGAGCAACTCTATGATGTACAGTTGCTTCTTCCATTTAATTGATTCTTGTCAAAAGGTAAGCGGCAGCTGTAGTGTGTACCGACACACCGTCAAGCCAACAGCTCATTGTGGTGAAGAGTGGAACCTATCTAGAGAAGCTGCTCATATTTGGCACCTTTCGCAACCAAATGTTGTAGATATATTACTTTCATTCAGTGTTGTGTTGATCTGCTTGACATTTTTGCTATTTGTATTTAATTGACATGTCCGCATGTTTGGACGTTCTCTTCCCCTCGTATAAAAACCTTGCAGTCGTTCGATTTTAGTAAATGTGTTTAGATTTGTTGTGTGAAGAACCTAGGTATTTCGGATGCAGAAATGAAGTAAAGGAAACACAAAAGTGTATGAAAAAGAGATTATAGATCACAGTAATGGGCGAAGTACCTTAAGGACATGTGCTTCATTACATTTCTTGCTACAGGAACCGCCTAAAGAGAACGGCACCTGACCAATGCACACCGCTCTCAAATCTCAGGAGGTATATACATGCTGCAGGTGGAATCATCTCCGCCAACCAATTATTTGCACGTCTTACAAATGACGTAACTCCCTACAGGGAGTGTATCCAGCTCACTCTTCCACATCTTCAACATGAGCTAAGCCTCTCTAACTAACAAAAACAGGTGGTTCATGTATGATGGCGCTCCAGCAAATTAAAGCAGCATTTATATAGATGCAAGAGCTCTCGTATGGAGTTGTTAGATTTAATTAGGAGGGATGCTGAACCTAAAATTTTGAGGGATATATTTCTACGACTTTTGGAACGGGATTTCGAATGCATAGGTTAGATGACATCCACGAGAACTATCACAAACACTCAATTTTGGAAGCCATTAATTTTCGATGTGATGACGTAATTCTGCCTCCTGCTGTTGAGTCACTTTAGGAAATATTTCTTATTATGCTACACTTTGTTGCAACAGCCGACGCACGAGGATGATGTTTCTCATGGCGCTGTGTCGTAGGATTATCAGACGGATATGTTTTAGCATAATTAGAGGAAGTTATTATATCCTTGCTACACGCATTTAGTTTTAATTCAGTTTGAAAATAAACAAAGCACGCTGTAACATATTTGAATGAATAATGTTTAAGCGTCTGTTTCCTTCACAATATTAACTTTAAGTCGAGCTACCGCACCCTGCTAAAGGTTTTCTTTCTTAACTCGACGACGTCCTTACACAGAATGACGCCAACTCTTGCCATTGCTACGTCAATTCAATAAAATTTTCTATTTGATTCACGCCACTTTTAGTGACTAATATTTCCTTACCACATTGGGCACTTCATATTATCCTTGGTTTGAATATAATTTAAACAATTTAGCATTCAAATAACACTTTTTATGATTTTAAACTACTATTATGGTCGTCTGATCCATTAATATAATTCTTTTTCCTTCGTTTCTACCCATTCAATAAAAAATTTACTTCAGTTTTTTCTCATTCTAGTTTACATAAAAGTTTCAACAAAGTTTCTACAATATTACTGCTCTAAACCCTGATGACATTACAAAATAAATACATGAAATTGATTTTCGGGAACAAATTAAAACAACTGTACACCTATCTTCTTTTCTATCGCAAGAATACATAACAGAATTTCGGAATTCTTTAAAATTATTTTCAATACAAAGGCTTATTTTGTTTTTGTTCAAAGCTTTAGTTGAGCGTTTACAGAAATTTTACATTTCTATGTCGATAAAAAATCTAAATTATAGATCGGAGTGATAGTCAATGTTTAGAAATTAGGTGTGAGTGCTGTATTTGATTCAGTAGTTCAGCTATGACCTTACGATTAACACAGTGAAGCTGAGATAGGGCTCCCTCTGATACCGAAATTAAGGTTTACCATAAGTAAAGAATCCTGATGGATGTCAAAGGAATGTTGGTTCTTTGTTACGAAATGTGCAAGGCCAAATAAAACGAATAGCAAGGTGGGGGAAAGTTGTTATAACAAAAGCAATGTAAGAAACAGTGTCCTTAGAAGATTTCAAAAGGGGCTCACTTGACTTGTATGAATAGGGTATACTTTGGATCATTTACAATGGCGACAAAACAGCCACAAAGGGATCTTTGGATGAAAATCAGTTTTCAGGAAGTGAAAGTGATAAACCCAAGCGCAACTGTGGTCATTCAGTCAGTCTTCAGCGTGGAGCCGATTAGAGCAGTCCTAGGCGTGAGGGCGATTAGGGCAGTCCTCTTGTTCTGTCTTGGATATTTGTCGGTTCATATATAGGTGAGGAACCAATAAAGTTTATCGAGTAATATACATTCTGCCGTCAGTAACTCTAAACAGGGATATTGGTAACCCTTGGTCTGCAACTTCAATTTCGATGTTATAAAAAAAAATAATCATTAAATAAATAAGTTGGAAACGGGCACTCCAGTGTTATTAAAATATCCTTCTCACACACATCCACGCATACCCTGTGAGAAACCTCATTGTTTTACCCTGAGCTAAACAAAAGTGCTTCAAACTGTATTGTCAAGTGGAACATTGTTCACCACATATATTGTGGCTTCAAATTGGCGTCCCAACGTGGACTTGTGTGCCACCCATAAACATTATTGTATCCAATTGGCGCCTCAACGTAGAACTCTTTGCTCGCCAACTTATTTGCACGCCATTAAATTATTTGCATCAAATTGGCGTCCCAACGTGGAACTTGTGTACTCCCATAAACATTATTGTTTCAAACTGGCGCCTCAACGTAGAACTCTTTGTTCGCCAACTTATTGGCTCACCCATAAACGTTACTGTATCACCTCTCGCTTGAGGGCCTTACATTCTGCTTCAATATTGGGTAAATTGATAAATTGATAAATTGATATTTATCCAGGTCATGTTACCATGTTTGAACCTATAAGTTATATCTTGCTAGTTAAACCCGCTTATTTTATGAAATTTTTCGTGGGAAACGCTATTAAAGAACAGCAGGTTACCTATAATTTCACCCCGTACTATTGTAACATGGTGCTTAAAATAGATTTTCCCATCTTAACTGTACATAAAATTTGCAACTGGATATTTTCTTTCTTACTCTCATGATCTATGTTATTCTTTAGCTCATGTGATAAACAGAATGAACAACGAAATTACATTTACTTGCATAATTTAAAGGAATGTTGAAATCTTGGTTAATTCAATGTACCATTTGGCCCTACAACCTTCTCCTTCACGCAAGCATACATTCTTTCATGCATTTTATTGTCTATAGAGATATTTTTTTGCATTTCCTTTATTTGACCTTTTTTTACTGTCTCCGCTTATTTCACTATCTCTTTTCTATAGTTTCACACTTATACACTATACACATAAACACCCATGCCCAAGGCGGAAATCGAACCCGCGCCCTCTACGTGGTGCAACGCTAGAGGCACACGTACGCTCCAACGGCCGTGGTTACGAGGGGGTTAAAAGAGCTGTAGAACGAAACAGGGCGTTCCAATTAAATGCACAGCAGAAGCGTGAGTGCACTTGTTTCTGCTCCGAACGAAAAGTCAGCTCCCAAGTTTGAACTAAGTTGTGTAATCCGCTGACACCAGTGCCATACGTTTAACTGGAATTTCCCAATTGCTTTATGAAACTGCTTTATCGCACGAAGGTATTACTGCTAAAAAGAAAGAGGGGGCAATTGGTCTTCCTGGCATGTACACGTTAGTTTACGTGCTCAGACATAAGCAGGAAGTTTTACATTCTCTAAGATTTCTAGAAACCGCCTTTGAGCATTCCTGATATCCAGAAATGTGTGCATCCGTCATTGTGCATTCAAAGGTAGTTGAAACCTCACTATTAGCTTCAAAGCTTTAAGGTTCACTTTATGCTTCCACGCGTTAGTCATTGTATATGTTTTCAAACTCATGCCGACATATCGAACACACTTCGCTCTCAGCATCCATATGTACATCTCACACCACTTGTCAGTGCGATACAATCAAAGACAGATATATCTTCCATCTCTCACGAGCTGGCAACGCAAAGCACGAACACTGTTGGCTAAGGCAATGTTCATTCTTATTTTGTAGCTGTTCTAAAACTATGTGTATTCTGAGGTTTGGATAGCCAGAGCGGAAGCAGACCGGTAAATCCGGGGTTCAGATCCCTGCTGTAGAATTGCATTGTTCTATCTGTTCATTACCTACTAGCCGAGAATTCGGTATTTGCTCGATAGTCCGTTCAAGAGCAAGGACTCTCTCACCTGAGTGACGGATAAGCCATGTTTTCTTTCAAAATACAAGAAATACACCTTGTCAATTTATACATGGGTACTGAAAGCAGTGTGAGTGCAGCCTTTTGTGAGAATAGAAAACAATTAACAAGTGTACATTTCATTATAATTGATTACAAGTTCCAACAAAACAAAATCAAAAACAATGGGATCGTCAAATGTCCAATGCACAGAGTTCTCAAATCTCAGGGAGTATACATACTGCAGAAGGTTTCATATCCGCCAAACAATTATTTGCTTGTTCCCTATTATTCCAGTTTTCTCTTAAGCTGTTAGTGATTTTCAGGTAAAGAAAAGCATATAATAATCAGCAACTGCTGAAAATCATAAATACCTTTTCTTATAAGATTCTTTACATATTAATACAACACCTTCACAGCAAAATATACCACTGGCAGAGCCATCACTCGATACCAAGGCGCACTCCGTAAAGAATCGCTTCTTGTTTGTGAACCATTTCACTTCTGACGGACAATCAGTGAACTATAACAAGTATTCTCAATATAATATCTGTTTATTATAAAGTCAATGTACCTATATTATTTTCGCAAACGACTGCTAAACAACATCATGTATTTCTATGTGCTCCAAAGTCCAATAACAATTTAGAAGAAATTGTATCATTATATATTTGGTTACGGATACAAAATGTGTACAGCAGTAAGTGATAAATAGTGTAAGAAGTGTGGGTAGCTGTATGCTCTCATTTAAATTATATGCCATTCAAATTAATAAATGAGGAAACACACCACTAATGGGCATTGCAGTTAGAATGAATGGGAAAAGAAACTCAGGACACAAACAGTAAATAAATTAGTTTTCAGAAGAACCCAAAATATAAAGTACCACGAAATACTCAGAAACGTTCACGCAAATTCAAGGGCGGGATTTTAAAATCGAATGCCATTTGTCGCATTTATGACAGAGAAAAAGGATATTCTAAACGTGTTGATCGTCATAACTGGATACAACTGCCAATAATATTCTCCTCTATGTAAAAAATGTTTTTACAGAACAACAGAAGAATCAATCTTATTACCGCTACCGTCGTACTGACTAGTGATGGCTCTGCTGTTACATTTTATTTCGTTGAACTGTTACGATGTTTTATTATTATTTACAGAATTTATGACTATCACTACTTATAATGTTAACACATGGTTACATTAGAATAGTTCTTTTCAGCTGATAGTGAAAAGCAGCTGCGGCGTTTACTGACACAATGTCAAACCAACAAGTTACAGTCTGTTAGAACGGAACTGCTCTACATAAAGTGCTCATATTAGCGCACTTTTCGCGACCGAGTACTATGGATATATATTTTTTTATTCAGCGTTGATCTGATTAATTCTGTTGCTACTTGTATTTAATTATTATGTAACCTAGTTAAAAAATTCTCTTCATCTCGTGTAAAGACCTTGCATTTATATGATTTTAACAGTGTGCATTTGTGGTTTTACTTCCTAGATATTTCGTAGGAAATCATTAAGTGAAAAAAACAGAGAACGGTAATGGCAATTGAAAATAGATCACAAAAAGAAGCTGAATTCCTCGACAAATTTAATTTGAATATACTTCGCGACATCCCCAAGGCGATGGCGTATGGCACCGAACTCAAATATTAATTTCTCATAGCAAGTTTCCGCGCCATATATCTGGCACCGCTATTGGCCACTAAACCTTAATACATATGTTTACCAGCTTTGGGAATGAATCTTTTACATCAAAAGAAGGAAAAAGTTTCACAGAAAAATTTGTCCCATAACTTTTGTATTTTTTGCTTTAGTGAAGGCTTAAGTTCAAAATCCGTCAAAATATAAAGCTCACAAATGGCTCTGGAATACGTCGTTCTCATTATGCTAAAAGGCGAGAGCATCAGCCGTTCGTTTCAGTCCTAACACCCAGTTTATTATTTGTCTCCTCAGTTTAGGTTTTAGAGGAGACTATTGGCTAAACCAATGTTCATTCTTGTTTTGTAGCTATTCTATACCTATGTGTATTCTGTGGTTTGGATTGCTAGAGCGGTAGGAGACTGGGAAATCCGGGGTTCAAATCTCTGCTATAGCATTGAATTCCTGTTCATTACAACTTAGCCGAGAATTCGGTATTTGCTCGATAGCCCGTTCAAGAGCAAAGACTGTCTCTCCTGAGTGACGGATAAGCCATGTTACATTTCAAATTGCAATAAATACACATTGTCAATATATCTCGTACATGGGGACTAAAAGAAATGCGACTGCAGCGTTTTGTGAGAGTAGAAAATAATTAACAAGTGTACTCATCATTAATATGTATTACAAGTTTCAACATATCAAAAACAGCTTTTCTGAAATTGTCAAATTTCCAATGCACAGAGTTCTCAAATCTCAGGAAGTATACATGCTGCAGAAGTTTTCATCTCCGCCAAACAATTATTTGCTCGTTCCCAGTTGTCCCAGTTGTCCCAGTTTTCACTTAAGCTGATAGTAATTTTCAGGTAAAGAAAAGCTAATAATAATCAGTAACTTCTGAAAATCTTAACTACAATTTCTTAACAGAGTCTTCAAATATTAACACAACAGCTTCACAACGAACCATATCACAGGCAGTGCCATCTCTCGGCAGCAAGGCGCACTCCGTAAAGTAGCACATCTTAGTTGTTAACCATACATTTCTGGGGGACAATCAGTGAACTATAACAACTGATCTTACATAATATCTGTTTATAATAGAAAGTCAATGTACCCATACTATTTTCGCAACCAACTCCTAAAATACAACATATTTTTCTATGTGCTCCAAGGTCCAAGTAACCGTTTTGAAGAAAATGTGTCAGTATATATTTGGTTGTAGGTACAAGACGTGTACAACAGTATAAGTGAGAAATAATTTTTAAAATGTACGTAGTTATATGCTGCCATTAAAATTATTTGCCATTCCATTAAATAATATAAAAATTACTCTATATGGGGGCATTAGATTAGAGTGAGTGAGAATTAAAGTTCAAACACAACAGTACATAAATTAGCTTTCCGAAGGGTTGCTTCCTCAAATATTAAATATTTAGAACAACGCAAAATAGCCCCACGCAAATTCAAGGCCGATTTTAAAAATCGATTGCCATTTATGGAATTTGTGATAAAGGAAATGGAGTCTCTAAACATGATGAACATTATAATTGGACACAACTGCCAATAAAATTGTTATCCAGGTTGAGAGATGTTGTTACAAAACTTACAGTTACCATTTTGGTGTTGAGAGATGGCTCTGCCTGTGTTATTTTATTACGTTGAATTGGTTAAGATGTTTTATTATTATTCTCAGACTTTTATCACTAACTATACTTATGATGTACAGATATGTTTACATTTAAATATTTATTTTCAGCTAAAAGTAAACAGTGGCTGCCGTGTGTCCTGACACAGTACCAAACCAACAAACTACAGGGTGTTAGAAGGGAACTGCTCCTAAGAAACTGCTCATATATGCGCACCCTTCGCAACCGAGTATTGTGTATATACTTATTCAATAAGTGATGATCTGCTTAATTGTGCCGCTACCTGTATTTAATTATGATGTCACTACGTTTTGGAATTCTCTTCCTCTCGCACAATTGCTTTGCAGGCATACGATTTTATGAATGTGTCTTTGCATTTACGTGGGAAGCCCTTATTTACTTCGGTAGAAGTAATGAAGTGAAGGAAACAGAGAAAGGTATGTGCCACAGACAATAGATAACAATAAGGAGCTAAATTCCTGCAGAATTTCTGTTTGAACACACTTCGCGCTAGAGGAGGCGCTCCAGGAGGACAGCGTCCGGCGCCGAAGTGAAATAGTAATTTTAAAGCCAGCATCCGCGCCATATGTCCAGCACGGCTATTCACCACCAAACCTACAAACATATGTTTACAAGCTCTGGGAATGAAGACCTCACACCAAAAGGAGAAAAAACTCCACAGAAATATTTGTTCCATAATTTTTGCTTTCTTGGTCTTAGTGAAGGCTTACGTTGAAAACCCGTCAAGATATAGGGCTAACAACAGACGCTCCAAAAGTTCTTATTATTCTAAAAGGGAAGATCTTCTACCGTTGGTGTCTAACGCTAACTCTCGGTCCATTGTTTGTTTCCTCAGTTTAGCTTTCAAAGGAGACAACGTTTCTAATATGTCTAATTAATACATTCCACGATGCACAGTGTGACAGCTGTTAATCCTCATGCTATAGATCAGGCTGTACATTAGCAACAATTTTGGAATTATGCCTGTGCTGCAACTGAACGTAAATATGGATGTTACGTATCTTACCCTACCACGTCTTAGAAGTGCTCTCTACAGGAAGTTATCTAGCTCACACTTCCATATTTACTACACGAGGATGTGCCCTATAACTTACAGAGAACACGTGGTTTACGTTTGTGCTCCAACATATTTTAACAGCATTGTTATAGATGCAAGATTCCCCATGCCTTTTTTTCCTTCTTTTTTTATTTACTTTACGTCCTGCAACGCAAAGTCATAACCGACGATGAATGGAATTGTTGAAATGATGCTCAAATGAGCCCAGGGTCCATAGAGCTTAGAGTTACCTGACATTCGTCTTTTTGGATAAAGGAAACCATTATAAAGCTATAACCATCTAAGTCAAACTGACCGATATTTGAACTCGGGACCTCTGGAGCGTGAGGAAGACACGCTATATGTACGCTACCGAGGCGGGAAAGTCCTCATATGTGTTTGGTAGATTCGACTTGGAAGGAAGTTGAACATAAACTTTTATTTATGCTTCTAAGACTTTGGAACGGAATTTCGAATGGACTCGTTAGATGAGATAACATCCGCATTGATTATTTTGAAGCCCCAAATTGGGAAGCTATTTGCAACGAAATTTCAGATTTTATTATGTAATTTTGCCTCCCTTTGTGGAGCCATTTCTCGAAATATTTCTTATTATGCTACCCTTTGCTGCAACAGCCGACGCACGAAGATCATATACGTCATTGGCGTGGTGTCGGACGGTTTTCCTTCGGAAATATTTTAGCATATTTGAAATAAAGTATTCTATTCCTTATGAAACATACTTACTTTTAATTCACGTTAGAAACGAGCAACGCACTTTTTAACATTTTTGAATAAATAAATTTATACGCGTCGGTTTCCTTCACAATATTAACTTGAAATCGATCTCCCTCACACTGATAAGCCTTTGCCTTTTAATTTGACGACGCCCATACACAGACTGATACAAACCCTGGCTAATTTTCAATTATGGAATTTGCCGTTGCTACTGCAATTCAATAATTTGTAATTTCTTCACGTCATTTTTCGCGACTAACTTTTCATTACCATATAAATTAATTGATATTATCGTTTGTTTAAAAATATTTAAACAATTTATCATTCAAATAACATTTTTAATAATTTCCGACGACTATTCTGGACGTCAAACACATATATGTTATTATTGTTCCTTCATTTCTGGACATTCAATCACAGGTTTACCTTCAATTGTTTCTCAATCCGCTTCCCCTTTAACATTCACCAACTCCTCTTGAATATTAATGCTTTAAACCCTGAATATTATTTTCAAATAAACAAGTAATATTTACTTTTCGGGATAAAATTAAAACAACTGGTACATCTTTCTTCTTTTACTATGTAAGGAGTCCATGACGAAATTTCGGAAATGTTTTTCAATTATTCTAAATACAACGGAGTATTTTGCTTGTGTTCCAAGCTTCAATTGAGCGTTTACAGCAATTTTAGATTTCCTTGTCGATAGAACACTTATACTCTAGTTTGGACTGATTGTTGATGCTTATAAAGTCTATGAATACTGTATTTGACTCAGGAGTTTAGCTATGATCTTGCGATTGACACAAGTGAAGCAGAAATAGGAGTCCATTAGTTATCGCTCTTGCTTGAAGGTCTTATACATTTCGCCAAGATATACTTTATGCTACCATAGGGGAGAACAAAAGTACTATCGTAATTTCAATCAGTAAACGTATAAACAACTAAAACAGCATAGTTAAGATCGTACAACAATTTGCGTGATACAATATTGTAGCATCAACAGCACTGCCTGCCGAAGTTCATCGCATTGCCTCTTACCCGAGAATGCGGTATTCAGTTGCCCGATAGCACGTTCATATACAGAGACTCTCCTTTATGACGGACAAGCCATGCGCTCTTTCAAATTACATGAAAATCTCATGAATAAAATAAAGCTTATAATTTATGCATGGAGGCTGAAAGCAATGTCAGCGTGCACTTTTGTGAGCAGAGAATATAATTACTAAGTGTGCCCATTCGTAATGGGCGAATTCGAATACAAAAAAAGATATGTATTCAATTCTTGAGTGTTCTCGCGATATTCTCGGAGCGTGAATGCGCATGCAACGTTCTATTTTGCGTTTGTCCTGTATAATTTTCTGCATGCTTGAAACAGATCTTTACAAGAAGGTAGCTTTTATCTTTATGTCCCATTTGTCTATTTTTACACGTACGTAGTACACATAAACACCATTCCCAAGGTGGGACTCGAACCCACGATCCTCTACGCAGCGCGAGTTTAGGAACATCCTCTCCAGCGATCCCAAGCACTTGCATCCAATACACGCAAACATTCTCATCTTTATATCCAAGAACATTATTCAAATACAAGTAAATATTCTCGATCTGTTTATATAAAACATAATCATATAATTTGCCTTGTTTTTGTAGTTTTTTATTCTTATGTCCTTTTTCTGTATTTTTACGCATATACACGGTATACAAAAACACCATGACCAAGGCCGGGCTCAGACGCACGATCGTCTACCTAGCGGAACGCCAAAGATATCCGCTCCATGTACTCCTAGCTCTTGCATAGAATACACGCAAAAGTTCTCGTTTCTAAATCCGAGAACTTGTTTTCGAATACAAGCAAATGTTCGCGACACTTTAAAAGAAAAAGAAAAGAAAAGGAATATAAATAATATTTAATTTTTAGTTTTTATCTTTATGTTGTTTTCCCGAATTTGCACACAAATACATATACACATAAACAGCATGCCCAAAGCAGGAATCGAACCCGCGATCTTCAGCGCAGCGGAAAGATATACAACCGCTTCAGTGACCGTGAGCACGTTTTTCAAATACACGCAAGTATACTTACTTGTTGTTCGTATCCGAGAACTTCATTTCCAATACAAACAAGAATTCTCGATTAGTCGCATGTGACGTCACTCGAGAACTTGAATTCCGAATGCATATAATGATTTACACAATCCCAGATCTTGATTTCGAATACAAGGAAGTGTTCTCGATTCGCAGCATGTGACGTCACCCCAGAAGTTGCACTCGAATGCAAATAATGAATGACTCAACGCTTTGTATAAAAACCTTCATCCAAAATAAGACCTGAAGCTTTCCTGGCGACGAATACGCCCACTTTCTTCTCTGGCAGCCAGCGAAGTGAAAAGATGATTAGTTATCAAATTAAATATTTAATCATCTTTTCACCTGGCTGGCTGTCCGAGAAGAAAATGAGCGTACATTAACCCCGTCTTCCCTGAACGATGTATTTTCCACAAATTATGTATCTAGTCGTTTCTTGTTAACCTGCTTCATTCCGGACAAATTTGAGTGTTCCCTATGTAATTTTCACGTTCATTGCAGTTTTAGTGGTCTGCAGTTTTCGTTGCTTGTCCTTCTCTCCTTCCAAACGTGTTCGCTTTTTGCAATTTGAATTTCACTTGGAGCTGAAGTCAAAATTTCTTTCCGTTATCGACGCCTCTTTCGAATGTCAAATTTTACGCAGCTGTTGTTGGCATTTGGTAAGGTTCTGTGAATAATAAATTTCGTTTATTTGATTTAAAGGTAACACCATTTCGTTCTTCCTAATTTCTTCTTTTATTATCCATTTCTATCTGAACAATTTTCAATATGGCTTTCTTATGGATATCTCTTTTTTTCTGGGCTATATACTGCAGATGCGGAATTCGGAGACCCTCGTATAAAAAGAAAGTTAATTTAGCTGATTTTATTGTCTGTTATTAATTAAACTGTAAATTATGAAACGTTTAACTATTTAAACCAAATTTAATGGCCGCCGTTCCTTAATGCAGAGTTGGGAGGCTAATAACACCGAAAGCTTTGGGACGTTTCTTACCTCAAAGTAAATACGAATATGTAGGCTGTTCAATAAAGAATGATCATAATTATTTTACAGTCTTAATCTATTGCACTAAAATTCCATGTTATTATATTCTGTTAGCTTAATTTGAACAAAAAAACACGGTACAGTTTCATTGTTGGTACTCATGGTTCACTCTTGTGACAACCAGGCAAGTTGAGAAATGTTCGTAGTCGCCTACCACTGCAATGGAGGAAACAAGCAAGGAACAATATGCGGCTTTGAAATTCTGCTCTCGTCTCTACAAATCTTCAGTTGAGGCCTATGGAGAGTCTGTTCTTACCTACAGCACAGCTCGAAGGTGGTTTAAAATGCTCAAAGAGGGGAGCCAATCAATTTCAAGGGACGGTGGACCCGGTGCTCCAGTTACTGCTCATACGGAAGAAAACATCAACACTACTGCTGCCATTATGAGAAAGGATTGAGGAATTACCTAATGATCACTTTCTGAAATACTGAACATTTCATTGTGTGCCACCCACACGTTGGTGACAGAAACCTTACACTTGAGACATGTTTGTGCCCAATAGATTCCAAGATGTCCGTATATTGCCAACTTTGTTGCTGAATAACTTGCAAAAATCCACGTGAAGTGCATCCTTCACCCTCCCTATAGTCCAGATTTAGCCCCATGTGACTTTTTTCTGTTCCCTAACTTGAAGAAACGCCTTCGTGAGAGGCATTATCCATCGTCAGAAGCAGTGGTGAAGGCTGCGGAGGATATTTTGAAGGAACTCTCAGAAATAGTTTCCAGCATGTCTTTGAAGCCTGGCAGAAAAGCTGGGACAAGTACATTCAGGGTGACCATTTTGAGAAGGACCATCAAAATTATGAGGATGAGTAATGGTACGTCGTCAAAAAGAAATTGCGATCATTCTTTTTGAACAGCCCTCGTAATTAACAGAACTGCCTTACTTATATAATAGTAGCCTGAATTTAAAATTCGCTGAAAATGAAATACTCATTTTCCAAACCTGGTTAGGTTAATAGCAAAATCGTGCAACTAGGAATCCATTCTTTCTATATTTTAAATAGCATAATAATAAAATGCCATAAAAGGAGATATTTAGGAATGCTTGGAATCTAGAGCCTGGTATCTAAAATTCCCTATTAGAAATACCACACTGTCTGTTTAAAAAATGCTGCCAAAATCCAAATTTAAGCTTTATAAAACTCATCATCTTTATAAAATAATTTGCAGTTAATAACTATTTCATATATGATACCTCTATTCCCTGGGGCAGCCATTTTTATAATGCTAGGATATAGGGCTGGGGATTTAATTTCAGAATTTATCTACTAATTTGTTCTGCTTGGAAATTTTATCGTTAAAACATATTTATTATAATTCTGCCCATTCATGGAAAACTTTAAAAAATCAATTAAACTCCGTAAACATATTAGTAAATAAACAAGTCATAATTTTTAGCATAAAATTTCATTTTTCCCTAGCAGCAAATTGAATAATGCTTTCCTAAAGGCACAGAAAATATGAAAAAATATATTTAGTAAACAACAAATTCTGCAATTCAAATTGAAGAAATCTATATTCTTATCTCTCTGTAAACGTTGTTATAATTATGTAATATAAGTTTTCAGGGAGTATTCAGAAGTATCTTAGGACGAGTGTTAACTAATTATCCTCGGTCAGGATGAGTTACCTGGATAAGGTGTTTTTTCCGGGGGATTCCTTACTATTCAAGACAAATGTCGGGTAACCATAAGCTCCATGGACCCTGGTCTCACTTAAGCATCATTTTACCCAATTCATTAACCGTCCGATATGACTTAACGTTGGAGGACGTAAATTACAAACAAACAAAAACAAAAACAAAAAGAACTGAATTTTGTTCTTTGCTTTTTTTATGTACTATTTCCAATCATTTAATAAAGAAACATAGCTATTAAAGTAAAGAGCCTGTTGACTTGTTATTTTCTTCAGCCTTAATAATAACAATTCAATTCATTGGCAGTGAGAGAGAAAATATATATTTGAGAAAAGATGATAGTAAACTCCGGCAAGGTTGCGTCTCACTCTCTTTTCCTTTTTGAATATAAAGCATGACTCCTGCAAATAATGCATAGCAGAAATGTAAACTCCCGCCAGCACTGTTACTATTACTTTATAAATCGCAGCAAATAAGGTTTTGGAAACGTTAACGTCGGGCACTTAATGCAAATGCATGTGAAGTTTCCTCACAGATGGCATACGTGTTAAAATGCTGTGGTTCTTTAGTGCACCTTGCAGAAAAATTGATTTAAAGTAGCACACATGTTTCATAAAAGTCTTACTTCTATAAATCTAATCGGAAACCAAAACATGAAATGCAGGAAATTGTCCAGTAATATACTAACTAGAGACGAATTCCATTCCGAAAGTAAAAAATTTGTTCCTCCAGTATTCTTTCAGAATAAACAATATCTACTTCTTACTTTCACATAATAAATCTAACTAAAACTGGAATATTCCCAAACAGCAAAATTAGAGTTGGGTTCAAAATTTGATATATAACTACAAAACTTGTTCCAAGCAGTAAGATGTTACACACAGTGCCATCTACGTCTGGCAACCTGTATTCAATGAAATCGTGGTACCACCTGGCGGACGAACCGTATAATTTGAATAAAATCAATACATCTTTATGACCGAAAGATAATATACTCACAATGCATTCCCAAGCCACTTGCTTACTAAGGTTTATTCACTTCTGCTTCTACAGATACGCAACGGCGGTGGGCATTTCTAGTGTGGCTTACAAACAAAGAAAATGAACAAGATTCAGCCATTTAATAATTAAACTTGGACGATGTGTAATGAACAAAAGATGTGTTTCGGCTACGTTTTATCCTAAAACCACGAGATGGCGACATCTCCCTCTCTCTCTCACTTTTCCTTGAATGGTCTTTATGCCGTTATCTCACAGACCTTATTTGATTGTGCAAATAGGCAACAGAAGGATTGTAGCCATGATTAA
>CM060950.1:46466069-46491069 GCA_030765055.1 Mantis religiosa | reverse complement strand
TATTTTTAAAACCTGGTATACATTAATATTTTAGATTATTGCTGAATATCGCTTTTGTAACAAGTTCAGTGTTAGCGAAACTTGAACTGTATGTCATGCTAGTTTAAAGCGAACAAATTATCTGTGAATCTAGACAAAACAAAGGTGGTCATTTTATAACCTGTCGTACGTCACATACCCAAACAGAAATCGGCATTAATGATTTGTTATTAGAAGAAATTGACAGCACAAAATGTCTGGGTCTTCAAGTGGACATATGTTTAGATTGGAAAGCTCACATGAAATGTATCTTACCTAAACTCAGCTCTGCCTGTTATGCTATCCGAGAGCTGGTTAATGTGAGTGCTATTGACACACTTAAATTAGTATATTATGCATACCTTAACTCCATTATGGAATACGGAATATTATTTTGGGGCAACTCAGTAGAAAGTAAAAAAAAAAAATATTTCTTATGCTAAAGAGGGTTATAAGAATCATTACTAACACCCACAGCAGATGCTCCTGTAAAGATCTTTTTAGAAGATTGAAGATATTGTGGCAACCCTGTATGGGTTGTCAGACCTGGCGCCACTGGCTGATCTTTGTTCATTGGTTGCGCTGGAGAGGGGGTTGGCTTCCTCTTCCGCAGTCGACCAGCCGCCACCAGAGAGAGAGGATGTGTTGGTAGCAACCCTCCGGAACACAAACCTCATTGAATGTAAGTTGTCTGGAATTATTAAACCTCTTTTTAAAATGCATTTGTGAGTTTTCCTTCGCTGGACCTTCCACCTTTCACCACCATGCAGGTAAGCTAGTTATCAGTAAAATAACATGTCCACCCTACCGCGTGGTGTAACTAGTGTTTGTTGAGATAGTTTAGCTCTACCGCTACGGATTCCCCCAAAGCTAATAAATATTAAATCTATTCTAATGTAGGGTGTGACATATTGGTGGAGACGCGGGTAAGATCTCAAAAATTTTTTTCTCCTTGCTTTAGTCCGGTTTTTATGAAAAAAATTTGAATGTATACGGTGGAGAAAGATGGAGGAAACATGGCCGACCGCGTGGTGTTCAATTAGTTAGAAATTCTAATCTGGTCATCGTCTCGTAATCCTTTAACTTTTGGTCTGTTTTTTTATTTGATTTCGTTAATAGTAAACTTATTTCATAATATTGTGCTAAATTTTTTTTATAACTACATGGAAATTGATAATGGACACCACGTGGCCACGTGTTGATTTTCAAGGGACGCTGTGTGAGTTTTGGCAGTAAAATTCAAAGTAAATAGTTTCTTTTTTGGTGTGTTTGTGAAGTATGCACTTCATTTTTGTGTTCATTCCAGTTGGTAATTCTGCTTATTTTATTCTGGTGTCCAGTGTTACTTAAAAGTAAGTCAAAATGCCTAAGAAAACGCGGCAATCATCCAATGTGCCAGTTACAATGGATTCACATGATGTAATAGCTTCGACTTCTGCTTTAGCTAATCAAAGTGCACATGTACCTAGTAATTTAGAAGTATCCATGGCACCTAATGTTAATCAGACTCAGACAATGCAAGTTTCTCGGCCTTTTATTGATCCACCCTGTTTTGACAGGATAGCACTGATATCTCCTTCAGAATTTTTGAGAAAATTTAACTTAGTTTCTACAGCAAATGGTTGGTCAGATGTCCAAAAGTTGAAGTTTTTCCCATGTTACTTGCGAGACACAGCAGCACTGTGGTACCGAACTTTTTGCCATAGACACCCTGAGCATGATTGGCATTTTCTAACTCAACAGTTTTTGGCAGCTTTTCAAATGTCCAATCAAGATGAATTGTTGGAAATTAAACTTAGGCAGAGGGTACAATTAGAAAATGAAACCTGTCGAGATTTTGCTTAAAACAGCTGGTAACAAGTTATTAGATGCGCCTTATCAATCAAATTTGAAATTTCAAATTAATGACTTTGTTTTTCAGGAAGATGTGTTAGTGGTAAAAGACTTGGCACATAATCTCGTTTTGGGTAATGACTTTCTAACTTCACATAAAGTTACCATTGATTATTCTTGTGCAGAAGTTAAGATTCAAACTCATGAGGGAGAAATGGTACACATTCCTTTTGAAACAACATGTGGTGGTCCCTTTACAGATATTGCTGTGATTCCATTGAACGATGAGGTACAGATAGTTAATAAAGTTTCTGTTGTAAAAGATGTTAAATTGCCACCGCTTACTACTTGTTTTGTGGCAGTGCAGCCTTCAGCTGATATTACAAATGAGGTTATGTTCGAGCCTTCTACCAGTATTATGCATAAGAAGAATATTTCTATTCCACCTGTAGTTTGCAAATCTTCAAAGGACTTTGTGATACCAGTACATAATAATTCAGCTGTTCCTCAAACACTTTTTGCTAAAACTGTATTAGCTAATGCTCATGAAGTTGCATTTGTTCAAAGTAACTCAGTTTCACCTAAGGATGTTACTCCATTGAACGCTCCAAAGTTTGAATTTAATGTTAATACCAACTTAACTGAAGCTCAAAAGTCAGATCTTCATAATCTGTTGTTAAAATATGAACATGTTTTTGCCACTTCATTGCAAGATTTAGGCTCAACTAATGTAGCGGAATTTAAAATAGAGGTAAAGGATGAAAAACCTATTAAGCAACGACCCTATAGGGTAGCTCATAAGCAGAAAGAGATTATTTCCCAACAAGTAGAGGAAATGAAAAATGCTGGTATTATTAGAGATTCTCAGTCACCTTGGTCATCACCTGTGGTGTTGGTAAAGAAAAAAGATGGCTCTATGCGGTTTTGTGTAGATTATCGTCAACTGAATAAGGTTACAGTAAACTCAGCCTTTCCCTTGCCTCTTATTGATGACCTCCTTAGTTACCTTGGAGAAGCTAAATGGTTTGCTTCCTTAGATTTGTTGTCAGCATACTTTCAAATTCCTTTAGAGGAGAATAGTAAAAAGTATACCTCATTTGTTACTCATGAAGGGCAGTATGAATTTGAACGTTTGTCTTTTGGGCTTGCTAATGCACCAAGATTTTTCAGTTTTGTTGCTGAGAAATTGTTAGGAGACTTGAAATTTAAGAAAGCTTTAGCATATTTGGACGATATTGTTGTTTTTGCCAAAACTTTTGAACAATTATTAGAAAACTTAGAAGCTGTTTTTCAACGTTTGGAAATGCATAATTTTAAACTGAAACCTGGGAAATGTTTCTTTGCTATGGAAAAGATAAAGTTATTGGGTTTTGAAGTATCTAAAGATGGAATTTCCCCAGATTCTGAGAAATTTACAGTGATCAAAGAACTACCACGCCCAAAGAATGTTAGAGACGTGAGAAAAGTTTTGGGTTTGTTCAATTTCTACAGGAAATTTATTAAGAATTACTCTTACATTGCCCATCCATTGATTCAGCTGACCAAGAAAAGTCAAAGTTTTATTTGGGGCCCGGATCAGCAAACAGCATTCCAGCAGTTAAAGAACTCTCTTGTTTCTGCTCCTGTGTTGGCTCATTATAATCCTGGAGCCTATACAGAATTACACACTGATGCTAGTGGTCTAGGAATAGGATGTGTTTTACTACAGAAAGTAAATGATAATCTTAGACCTATTGCATATGCTTCTAGAACTTTGTCAAAATGTGAAAGAAATTACAGTGTACCAGAGTTAGAGCTTTTGGCAATCGTTTTTGGTTTAACACATTTCAGGACTTTTGTGTATGGCTATAAAGTGCATGTTATTTCAGACCATCACTCCCTTTGTTATCTGAACAATTTAAAGGATTTGACAGGCCGATTGGCTCGATGGAGTCTAAAGTTACAGGAATTTGATTATGATATATGTTATAAATCTGGTAAGAAACATAATGACGCAGATGTTTTGTCAAGGTTCCCTGTGTTACAGCCTGAAGAGCATCAAATTGAACAACTTGATGAGCTAATTACCTGTTTGCTATCACCAGTTGAGGTTGCTCAGAAACAAAATGATGATCCAGTTCTGACTCCAATTATTAATGCCCTTAAGGATCCTGAATCTGCTCCTGCTAAGGTTCAACGTCAAGCTTCTACCTATATTTTGAAAAGTGATGTCTTGTACAGGAAAAATTCGAGTTCTACTGGTCCCTTGCATTTACTAGTCATTCCTGAGGTGTTAAAGCATGAAATTTTGTCCTCATGTCATGATGATCCACTATCTGGTCATTTAGGTTTTTCTAAAACTTTTAGTAAGATTAATTCAAGATACTACTGGATAGGTATGAAAAAAGATATTGAGCATTTTGTGAAAACTTGTCCAAGTTGTCAGTCTAGGAAGGCACCTAAGAATCAAAAACCTGCTGGTCTTTTGCAGCCTATTCCAGTTAACTTTATTGGAGAACGTTGGGGAATAGATTTGTTAGGCCCTTTGCCTCGTTCTACGTCGGGTCATAAGTATATCATAGTTGCTACAGAATATGCTTCTAGGTGGGTTGAAGCTGCCCCTCTCTCTTTGGCTACCATTCCCCAGGTTACTAAGTTCATCTTACATCAGATTATTTGCAGGCATGGGGCCCCTGCCATGTTACTGTCTGATCGTGGTAGTGTCTTTCTGAGTGAAGTAACCCAGGAACTCTTGAAAGCTTTGTCAGTTTCCCCTCATTTTACTAGTTCATACCACCCTGCATGCAACGGCCTTACTGAACGATTTAACCAGACTTTACTAAATTGTCTTAGTCATTTTGTGGATTCAAATCAGCGCAATTGGTCTAATGTTTTACCATATGTGATTTTTTCATACAATTCTTCTGTTCAGGAAACTACAAAATTTTCACCATTCTATTTGATATATGGTCGTGAACCTTCCTTACCAAATCAGGTGCAACTTCAGGCCACTTCAAATGATTTATTTGTTCGGCAAACTTTGGAAGAGATTCAGAAAGCTCATGAAGTAGCCATCCATAATATTAATCAGCAACAGATTAAACAGAAAGAAAGATATGATGCTAAGCATAGAGATACTCATTTTGCAGTAGGTCAGCTTGTTAAGATTTTTACTCCAATTAGGAAAAAGGGAAAATGTACCAAATTGCTTCATAGATATTTTGGGCCTTTTGAAATTGTTCGACAAATTACTCCTGTTACTTATGTGGTTCGTCGACCAAATGCTCCTAGAGTTAAGGAACAATCAGTACATGTTTCTAGGATATTCCCATATTTTGATCCTGTGGGACCATATAGACTGTAAATGCATTTTGCTTTTCTTTTGTGTCACATTAAATGTAAAAAAGGTTGTATGTAAAGTATATTGTCCCTTGATTTCTGAGTGTGAATTTTGAGATTTAGTGTATAGTGTGCTAAGCTATTTTGTTTTGGAATATGATGTATATTATTGGCAAATGGCAATACTTGGATAGATGTTTGATGAATTAGATGTCAAAAGTTGAACATACAATTGTTATTATTGAAAGTCACAATTAATTGATATTAAAAGTATATGTTCCCTAATAACTGTTTTGAGTTGAATAACCTCATTTTATGATAAATTTTGCAATGATTAGAAAATTGAAATTTTGTTTATTAATTTTAAGTTTACATTCTGGAATAGTGCTGTGCTACCTCGATAAGAAGGATGAATGAAATTATGTGTGATTATGTCAAAGATGTAGAGGTAAAGTTTATCTGGTTAATGGGGTTGCTGTAATGTGCCCGTTAATCCAGTGTTTTAGGCTCGATAAATGGCTGAAATGTGCTTATCGATGCAAGTAATTAAGTGTATTTTTTAGTTTTGTTTAGCATTGGTGCTGAAATGTGCATGCTAAGATGATGAGGAAAACCTGAATCACAGAGAAGTTTGTGAATGACTGTTATGAAGCTGAGACCTGGGGATGTTCTGTTTGTCATCCTCGCCATAGTTACCAGGTATTTGGGAGATAGCACATTACTAGTACAGATGTTTACTTTGTCTCTTTATTGCAGGATGCTAATAGTTTGAACATTTTGATAAAATTGTTTTGCATTAAGAGTGATATATATTTTGGAGTTGTGTGATTACCAGTATGCTTTAATGGTTTATTGAATTCTAAGTTTTATGTTGAAAAGCAAAAGTACCCTTCAATGTATACAAAAGTTTTAGAATAGGCTAAGACATGATACTATATTTTCTCTTTTGTGTATCTAGGATGTGAAATTTTGAGGCCCCAGAACTTAATTTTTCTTTCAGTTTTGTTCTATGTATTGTGTTGTAGAACGATTTTTTTTTTTTCCGTTGGGGTAGTAATGTGACAGTAGTTTTGTTGGCATGCAAAATGTTGATGTTAGTAGATTGTAAGTAGTTTTGTTGATTTGAAAGGTAGTAGTACTGATGATATTAAGTAGTGCGCGCACATAATAAATATGATTGAAATTATAATGGTAAAACAAAGAGAAAAACTGAGCTCATTTTTGTTTAAGTGTACACGTCAGTTTTTGTTAAAAAGTTTATGGCCACGTGTAATATTTTGGGGTGCCCCTCTAATTGTAAGTTTTGGTATTTTGAAAATTTGTAATATTTTTATTCAATGTTTTGGAAGGTCAAATTATTTTGTGCTGTGTGTGTATTGTATTATTTCTACCCTAAGGGGTTTTTGTAAAGTTTTGATTGTGACATTCCTATGTTTTATGTATTCTTTTGTGAAGATTATTTGATTTATCTTGTCAAAATTTGTAAGCTATATATATTGCCGAGTGATGGAAATTATCTTAGTTTTATCATGTATCTTGCTACCCAGATGGGGTGTACCTAATTTTTTTGTATTATTTATTATTGTTCAGAAGTGAAGTTTGTTTTTAATGATGTAGTTGTCTTCTGTAATTGACGTACACTTATATTTTTGGAAATAATGTTGTAGTATGATGATACGTATCAAGCCAGCCCTATTTATCTGCGTTCCTGCTGCACCACACTGTTCCTGCCGAACTGTTTGCACCATGGGAGTACTAAACCTGCCACACTGCCTTGTGTCATCGGGCTCTGGTCCGCCCTTTATGACCACTGTTCGTCAGAGCTTTGGCAGCTATTAGTGCTGTCACTTCGTACCTGTGTTGGGGGCAGAAGAACTATTAATGCCCCACATTGTTATTCAGTGTAGAGCAAGTACAATTGTGCTCAATTCAGTGGTCTTTATTCATCAGTGACTGCAGTGCAAGCTTCAAGTTTTTTATTACATTTGTGAGACCAGTGGGAATGGAATGTACTGTTCAGGCAGGTTGTGAAACTTTTTTTTGCTTGGTGCAGTAGTGGTGAAAAGTGCTGAACTTCATTTATTTTTCTTTGAGGGCTTTTTAATTAAAGTTATAGACAGACACTGGAGTAAAGAAACGAATGTGTAACGTCAAGAGAAGATTTATGTTTGTAATACTGTTTGGGATGTTTGTATGCTAATTTTTTTTTTTTTTTTTTTTTTTTTTTTTTTTGTTCCATCACTCGAGCGAGTTTCTTTTCATTTGTTATTAATTGTTCTGTTGACCCTGGGTCAACAGCTTGTGGTCCGGGGGGAGGTGTGGCAACCCTGTATGGGTTGTCAGACCTGGCGCCACTGGCTGATCTTTGTTCATTGGTTGCGCTGGAGAGGGGGTTGGCTTCCTCTTCCGCAGTCGACCAGCCGCCACCAGAGAGAGAGGATGTGTTGGTAGCAACCCTCCGGAACACAAACCTCATTGAATGTAAGTTGTCTGAAATTATTAAACCTCTTTTTAAAATGCATTTGTGAGTTTTCCTTCGCTGGACCTTCCACCTTTCACCACCATGCAGGTAAGCTAAATATCAGTAAAATAACATGTCCACCCTACCGCGTGGTGTAACTAGTGTTTGTTGAGATAGTTTAGCTCTACCGCTACGGATTCCCCCAAAGCTAATAAATATTAAATCTATTCTAATGTAGGGTGTGACAATATTAACGCTTCCTTGCATGTATATATTCTCAATCCTAAAATTCTTTGTATGCAATCGTGCCTTATTTGCATCAAATAATGTAATTGACAGAATAAACACTAGACAAAAGTATAATATCCATTATCCCAGTGCTAAACTTTCTTGCTTCCAGAAAGTTGTGTATCATGAAACTATCAAAATATTTGGCGCACTTCCTAATGCTGTTAAAGAATAAATTGATAATTTCGGTTCTTTTAAAAATGCTGTTAGAGAGTACCTTTGCTCAAAATCTTTTTTTTCTGTACATGATTATCTGAATGACAAATTATCCCGATAATGCTTCTGTAGCTCCGTAAGTAGTATCTAACTGTTCCAAAGACAAATTATTACCAATAAATATTTGATGGA
Source organism: Mantis religiosa (assembly GCA_030765055.1). Taxonomy (NCBI): domain Eukaryota; kingdom Metazoa; phylum Arthropoda; class Insecta; order Mantodea; family Mantidae; genus Mantis; species Mantis religiosa. The sequence continues at coordinate 46,482,803 of CM060950.1, read as the reverse complement.
GGTTGAAAGTTTATTTTAAATGTATATGTATTTAAGAAATAACAAGAATGGTATCCGTTGCCAAAAGGTTGAGACGTACCGGTATAACCCAAGTGAAAGCTGAATTAAAAAGTGTTTGATTTTGTATCATATATAACTATCCCTGCTTTGTTTTCCATAATGTTGTTCATATTACTTGTATACTATAATATGTGTTTTATGTGTACTTTTATACATATATATGCTATTAAACTTTATACCTCTGAACATGTTCAATGTTCACAGCCCATTCTGGCTACAAGTGAACCTACTGAACGCAAATCAATCTAATCTAATATAAGCCCGCCTCGGTAGCGTTGTGGTAGATCGTCTGCCTCATGTTCAAGAGTACCCAAGTTCGAATCTCGGTCAGGTGAGTTACCTGGATATGGCTTTTTCGGGTTTTTCCCTTATCCTAATAGACGAATGTCAGGTAACTCTAAGCTCTGTGGGCGCTGGGCTCACCTGTTCCATTCGTCATCCGAATTGATTTATCGCTGGAGGACGTCAATTACATCAACAAAAATCTAATACTTGGAACTGTTTGTTTCTATAGACCCTTGCTGAATGTCTTGGTGCAGCACTGCACTACGTAAGCCTCAGTTCGGCTCCTGGTTTGAACTTGCGTCGTTTAATGCTACTTCATCCACAGTTAGTCTGAGAATTCTCAAAGAAGATAAAAGGCACTTTTGATTTATTTCTTTTAGATTTATGTGTATACTCGTATGTCAGGTGAACTTGAAATCAAATCAAAGCACAGAAAAGAACAGTTAACAAGGTAGTGTCTGGCTGTCCCTGTGTCTGTGTTCGCTCGTGAAATTAACCATAACCTAATGGCCAGTGGATCGACTACTAATGTTCCTGATAAATGTTGTAAGAGGTGTAAAGCTAAACTAATGAACGGCTTAAAATGTTGCATCTGTGAAAACTTCTACCATAATAGTTGTGCTAAATTAAGTAATATTACAATGATTGATAACAGCTGTGCCAAGTGCTGTGAACGTGAAAACAAGTGTACGTATCCTCATGACATGGAAATGGGCTTGTACGCAGCTTTAAGTGAAACAGCTGATTCAGAAAACAAAATTGACATTCGTATTGTTAATTACATTATCCGCCATAAACATTTGCTATTTTACGAATTACGTGAAAGCGTTAAACTCCTTAAGGGCCATTTTAACACTCTTAAATCACCGTGTGCAATCTTCAAATATACCAACTTCAGATCATTGCAATAGTGAAATAGTTTCTAATGGTGTAATTAATGGAAGTGTTAGCGAAAATGTGAAGTCTATATCCGGTGAAAATACGCGTTATGACACTGCCCAATCTGACCAAATCTCGGTAGGGGTGAAGTGTGTTGCTTCTAGTGATGGTAAACAAGACACCGCCGATCCACACGACGTTCGAAGCAAGTGGTCTGCAGCGGTTAAGTAGGAATAAGACAAATCATAAACAAGCAATAGTTGGTAAAAGACTAAATAAAAACTCTGGTTTAAAAACTGTATCCAAGAAGGGTTATTTAGCTGTATTAAGACTTGCTCAAGCTACAAAGTGGTGCAATTAAGAGTTGTGTGTTAAGGAAAGCTTCCCTTATGCAATGTGTAAGAATTTAAAATCTAAGTATCCAGATGTATCTTCTAAAGTTTTTATTAATGATACTAATGTAAACGGGCAATGGATCCGGATTTTTGGCCACTGGGTACATTAGTAACTAAGTTTCTTCTAAAGAGACTGCACAGGGCACTGAGTGCATTATGAGGCCTCACTGCTTTAGTGACATGTAATGGAATTAATATTTTATTTTGGAATATTCAGTATTTACTAAATAAAAATTGACTATATTTCAATTAGTCTTTTGAGTTAAGAGTTGACGTGTTCTGCATTGCGGAGCATTGGTTAAAATATAACGAAATTAATCTTATTAAATTATCTGGCTATTATTTATCTAGTTGTTATTGTAGGTCTAATACTGTATATTCAATTATTTTGACCCTCAATAACAGTACTTGTCTTGATGTATATGGACGTAACTCAAAAATACTTAAAATTGTGTTGATTAAAATTTATTTGTTAAAATTTATTATTGTAACCTACGTTACAATTATATGCCATCCTCATTGCTTTCGTTGTGGTAATTATAGTGAGCAATCATGTTCATTCATAAATTGTTGAATGTGAATTTTCTGCGCCTCTCATTGAAACAATACAAAAAATATTGGGAGAAGGTTCGTTCAATGTAACATGACTTTAATGATGAGTATGAGTAGTACATATTATTTTCATATATTTGTTCGAGACTTAGTTTATTTCTTATATTATGCAGCATTGAAAATCCAGTATTTTTGTGTAGAATACTCGATAATTTAGTTTTTGTCCGTTCGGTAGGTGGTGCATTATCTATGTTGTTAATTTTTGCAAACACCTCATCGACTGCTTTTAGACAGCTCGAAAGTACATCCTTCAAGCTGTTTAATGGTTGTTGATATTACCCAAAACTTTTGATTTACTTATTTATATATTTATGGAGATTGTCCAATAATTGTTGTGAAAGTAATGCTATTAACACGATATATACAACACCTTGCACTCCCTGGAAGACAGATCTACCTACTTGGCGAGTGGTAGTGGTAATAATGAAACTAGAACTACGCGTTGCGAACCGGATTATCCCTGCTTGTTGTCTCCGGGACTGACGTCAGCAGTTATATTCTGCGAGACTCGAAAACTCCATATCCCTTTAAAGGTGTACGGGCTCCGATGTCTGCTAATCAATCTAAAAAGTTCCCTCGATGTATTTAAATGTTCATAAGAAAACATGCTAAAACGGCCATGCATATTTCACACTATATTGCTGTGCATTCTGGAGTGCACACACAAAACAATTAATTTCAGTGTTAAAATTGAATAAATATGAACCCGGTTCTTATAGATTTGAGGCAACTGAACTATGTTTGTAGTATTTAACGCCCACTTTTGCTACATACGACACGGCAGGTGGAGACATTGATGATACATGAGATGGAGATGGAGCACCGATGAAATGAGATGGCGGGGGAAACTGGAGATCCCGTGGAAAACCCGTCCCCGCGCATTGTTGTCCACCTCAAATCTGACATTGGGATCGAACCTCCACTTTTGTGAGAGCTAAGCGGTCTAGCCGCTAGGCCACGGCCTGGCCTATTGAAGGTAACTGTGATGACGATAGGTATATACAACATATAATTCTTAGTTGATTTTGGAATTTAGTTGATCTTAAAATTAAGAAATGCTACACTGCAACCATTGCATCCTATGTCCTTGAAATTATCTATTCTTTTAGCCCTTTCTGTGACTGCATTAACGTCAACATTCATCTACATAATATTTGCGGTTTGCGCCATTCGGTCCCCCTTGTCGCACGCTCTCTCCGATGAACAGGCCTCCTTTTATTCATTGGCGAAGTCACGCACTCATGGACAGGCCAAGTATATTTCATCGCTCACTGACGCTGCTACGGGTGTGATGTTGCACGGGACACGCCAGCTATTGCCTTATCTTCAGGTGCAATACCAGCGCCTATTTGGCGAGGCTCAAGCTGAACCCATTGGTAGCGCGGCGGCCCTGAGTAGCCCCGTGGCTCACATTAGTCAGTCCACGGAGGCGAGTCTACAAGGTCCCATTACGGAACGAGAAGTACATCAAGTGGTGCAACATTTGAAACGCAATACGGCGCCTGGCCCGGATGGTCTTTCTTATGAATTTTATCTTGCATTCTGGCCGATAATTTAGGATGAGTTTGTTGCGGTGCTACAGGAACTATGGGATGGAGGCTGGTTTCCAGAACATTTCGCGAATGGAATTGTAATTTTACTCCCGCGGAAACACTGCCCTCAGGCAGCGATGGACTTTCGTCCAATAACACTGCTTAATTCAGATAATAATATCTTTGCAAAGCTTTTGGCCAGCAGACTAAAACCAGCACATGAGGAGGTGCTCCATGTTAATCAAACAGCTCTTCAACGCAAGAACATTGTTGGTGCCCTTACGGAATTAAGAGGTGCCGTCGTCCATCTTGAGCAGCACCATAGCTCCTTGGCATTAGTTAATCTGGATTTTCATAGAGCTTTTGATGGAGTTCAGCACTGGTATATATGGCGGTGTTTGCGCGCAGCTGGGGTACCTCAACAAATGATAGCGGCGATTCAAGGGCTTTATCGCCAAGCGTCGTCAAGAATATTTTTAACGGCCTTTTGTCGACACCAATTCCAATAAGACAGTCAGGCAGGGGTGTCCCTTATCTATGGGACTGATTGTCTTGACACTCAATCCATTACTCCAGATGCTACAAGATAGACTGCAAGGCTTAACTATAGCTGGGGAACGCCTTAAAGTAATGGCTTACGCGGATGACGTGACCGTCTTGGCCAAAGATCAGCAGGATATGGAGGAGATAGCCACGCCGATTATGACTTACAGTCGAATTTCGGGAGCTCAGCTCAACGCCCACAAATCAGGAATCCTTCCACTGGGCACCTGGGAACATCCACCAAGATTGTTGCATATAAAAGTGGTTCCACAGACCACTACACTAGGGGTTATATTTACCTCTAACCTAACAGAAATGATTTCTCTTAATTGGACCCTGAGGCTCAACGCGCTACGTTTCAACTTACATGAAGTTCGCTCTCCAAATCTAACGTTGTTGCAACGCATCTGGTGAATTCATACTTATGCTTTGAGTAAACTGTGGTATGTGGTGCAGATTTTGCCGCTCCCTAAGCAGTTCCCCCAACGTTTTGAGACTCTGCTCGGAAACTTCCTGTGGACGGGGAAAGCATATCGAGTAGTTCGCCCGCAATTGCGTCTTCCTCTAAAGAATGGTGGTTGTGGACTACTGGGTGTTGACAACAAGTGTATGGCGCTGTTGGGAAAGAGAGGATTGTCCTCGTTACTTCCTTTTTATTTATCCAGATTTATGAACCCTATTTTACACAGTGGTATATTAGGGTTAGAGTTGATACATAAAAATACACAACTTTAACAAAAATGTTTTAAACACTAGAAGGAAGAAAATATGTTATAATCTGATGCATATTAATTTAAACTATTTCAGACGTTTAACACTGAGTTTATAAACATCATGAAGTACTTATACTGTTGTGGCTTCATTAGCAAAGATGTGAGCGGAGCAGAAAATTCAGTTCCTAGAGAGTCTAGCTTGAATATTAATTCTTGTCTTTCTCTCCAGAAAATGGGACAACAGAAAAGGATATGAACCACAGTTTGAAATTCTTCACCACACATGCACTTGGGGTTAGATGTTAAGTGAAAACGTGATAAGTATTCACCAAATTTAACATTTCCACTTAAAAATTGTGCCCTCGTTACTTGGCAGTGAGTCTCCAATTTACTACAAGTTTTGGTATGACCAGTTACATTCCGTGGCGGGACCGACACGTGAATTTAATCGTTTGGTCGCCAAGCTCTTGAAAATTCCGGGGAGCGACTGGAGAATTTTCTGACTAACAAGAACCTCTATGGTAACTTGATGAAGCTAGGTATTCAACGACCTAATGTGGAAACAAAATACAGTCGTGACTGGAAATGCGTTTGGGACAATGTGACAAACTGTAACCTTCCATCGATATGGAGAGAAACGGTTTATGAAGTGATTAGTGACACGGTTCTAACTGCAGAAAAGATGTGGCGTCACGGGAGAGTGAATTCGAAGATCTGTGGCGTATGTGTGGAAGATGATACATTTGAACATCGCTTGTACAACTGTCAGAGGGCTGACTTGATTTGGACCTCCATCCGAGAAACATTACATAAACTTCGTCCAGAACAATACTTACTTTAAATACCACAGCTGGTACAACTGGAGTTTCATTTCAAAGACACGAAATTTCACAATTTTGCAGTGTGGTTGGTTGCTGGTACACTACATTGGCTGCTGAAAGTAAGGCGAGGAGACACTGTGCTAGGAAAGCACCTACGTATATTTTTGAAGGAGCAGAGGTGGACCTATATACGGAAGAAAACCTTGCGTTCTCTGGAGCCATACATTTATCACTTGGAACAAATGCAGATCCAATAACCATTTTAGCAAACAGAACCCTTCATTTGTCTCACAGTACAAGCCAGTAAAACAAGAAATTTTCTTACCCGGTACCCATTCCCGTCTTAAATAAACAACACAATGAAAATAAAAAAAATATAAACAAACAATTAAATAATGGAAATAAAAAATAACAAAAAATAATATAAAATAAAAAATAATAAGAAAGTAGAAAAAAATAAAAATAAGAAAAAAAGATGGAAAAAACCACCATTCGGAACCCAAAAATTTATCTATCTAGTATTCCGTCAGTATAAACTATATGTGATATTTACTTTCACATAATTTAACCATAATTAGAATTAAAATATATCCAAAGAGCGATCTTAGAGTTTAACACAAGTCTTTATATAGAACTGTAAATCTTCTTCCGAGCTGAAAGAAATTACAGAAAGAGCCATCTATGTTTAGCATCATGTACTCAATGAAAAGGTGGTACCACCTGGCGGACAACCAATATAGCCAATATAAAATCAATATATCTTCATTTCAGAAAGTTTATATACACAAAATACATACTCAAGCAACTTGTCTACTCATTTCAGCTGCTACAGCTACTCATAGTGCTGCTACTGCTACTACTTTGAGAGACAATCTCTAGCGATGAAAAACTAGTATTACTTTTCTGTAATCAGTGCTACTACGATAAATACTGCTATTTCTACTACTACTACCACTACTACTATTTCTACTACTACTACCACTACTACTATTTCTACTACTACTACTACCACTGCTACTATTACTACTACTGCCAGGACAACTACTACTTAATACCACTACCATTACTACTACTACTACTACTGCTACTAATACTACTACTACTACTACTACTACTACTGCTACTACTACTACTACTACTACTACTACTACTACTACTACTACTACTACGGCTATTACTACTACCTATGGATATGTTATTATTTACTTATAAGAAGTTGTACAACAGCCATTCACAATGAACCGGACTTCATAGTCTGTAACCAGGATATACAACATAGCTATACATTTCGTTTATCATACAGATACATCAAAATATTGTATTTTAGTCAAACCGTTGGAGATATCTAACAAAATTCATAAAAAACATAACACACTTTTTGTGCAAAGTTTGGTTTCTGGAGTAGTGATAGTAGCATTTTTGGATTATATTAAGCTTATATAACTACAATTTTGTACTCATTTGAAATTGTAGTTTGAGTTATGCTGTACGTAGGCTAAACGCACCTAATATTTATAAAACACTAATTTAGAATTGGGTGGACATTAAAACTTAAACTCCTCTGAAATTTGATATCAAACTTTGTTAAAGGTTTTCATACAATTCCCCCACATCAAAATAACGTTTTATGGATGTGTGTACAACTGTTGCATGCTTTATATTATGTTAATTTACGTCCACGATAAGACTTAACGGCCGATGAATGCAATGGGTGAAATGATCCTGCAATGAACCCCAGTTTCATAGAGCTTACACTTGCCCGACATTCCTTCTCCATGTTAAAAGGAATCACCGCAAAATAACTTATCCAGTTAATACACCTGGTCTGAAGTTCCAAGTGGAACCACTTGAACGTGAGTCAGGCACGCTTCCATGTACGCAACAGGGCCGGGCATTGTCAGTGTGGCTCACAAAGAAAGAAATTGCAAACGGTTTGGCTATTTACTAATTAAACTTGAATCATGTGCAATTGCGGATAAATGAGTTTTGTCTACGTTTCATCCCAAAACCATGAGATGAAGACATTTCTATCTCTCTCGCTCTGTCTCTCTCTGTCTCTCTCGCTCTTGTACCTGAATTGTCTTTATATCGTTAGTCCACAGACCTTATTTGATTGTGCAAAAAGGTAACGGATGTATATTAATCACGATAAAACGCAGGACCCTCACACTCCCCCTTTGTTCCTTCAACATTGACCTTTAGAGTGAGATAGGACACCTCAGGTTTTCGTAATTTAGTAATTTCTTACACTGGAATGAGATAAACAAGTATTATTTTTAGAAAAATTTAGTTCCAAATTAGAATACTTAACAAATCAAACCTTTGAAATCTAATCATTATGAGAAGATGTTTAATGTTAAGCGTGTCTCTGCATTTTCTGAAGTTTTAAAATATGTTTCTATTAACACACAGTAATTATTTTTCTCGCCTAATGCAGTTTTCATTTACTTGTCTTGTAATGATCATACCTGTAGACCAGAGCACTTCTTTTAAAATTGGCGCAATTTTCGTGAATAAGGGCTTGGAATATACAACTTAAATCCAGTCTTTACTGAACTATGTATCATCCAAATATTATACATTTAGTTTCTTCTTCTTTTTCACCTACTTCATTCCGGTCACATTTCAGTGTTCTCTTTGAGATTTTCGCGTTTCTTGTAGTTTTAGCGGTCCGTTGTTTTGGTCTGTTGTCCCTTCCTCTTAATGCTGTTCCCGTTTCCTTTTCCCCAATTTGGACTTCACGTGGAGCTGAAGTCGATATTACACTACGCTCTCGACTCCTTCGAATGTCCATTGATCCACTGCCATTGTTAGGGAGTGGTAAATTTCTGTGAATAACAAGATGCTTTTTATTTCATTTACAGATTACACAATTGCGTTCTTCCCAATTTCCTCTCGTTTTGTGCATCTGGGATTTGTCTATCTGGAACAAAGGACAAATTTATTACTTTCAATTTGACTTTATTATAAAAATCATTATCTGGGCTGTGTACTGCAGAAGCGCATTTTCGAGACTCTCGTCTGAAGCACAAAACGATAATTTAGCTTATTTTGAGTATGTGTTATTAATTAAACATTAAATTATGAAATATTTAACTGTTTAAACCCAATTTAATGTCCACATTACTTCATGACAGAGTGGGAAGTCTAATCACTCCGAAAGTTTTAACACGTTTCTTAGCTCAAAGTAAATACAAATATATAAGTCATTAAATCGAAAGAAGGACAAATCACTCGTATTAGCTATCATTTACTGTGAATGATAGGCACTTATAACAAGTATAGCATTTCAATCAAAATCTGAATCCTCAACTACACCGATAATGCAGGATTCGAGGCACCTTGCACGTAAAATAAAGGCTTCTAGCAAAGCTTCAGTGAGTGTGAGTAAATAACAAATCTCAAAAACACCACTACTTACGTTGTAAACTTGGTAGTTTAGATGAGAATGTTACAAAATTTGACATGAAGCATAATCTCTTCATGTTAAATAAAACAATTTGCATCATTTTTATATTATATAAACTGTTGTTATTAATTTTATCTTTTACAATGGTATTCCCTATCATCTAACATGTTCGAAAGCGACACTTTATTTCAAGCTCTTTTTGTGACCCTCTGATGCTGCAAAAGAAATTTACAGAAACAACTACCTGTGTGCTTTTCTATGAGAAGGGTATATCTCATAAACAAAAAGTTGTAAATCCCTAATGTGGTATTTACACTGTAATATCTAAGCACTGGACGAGAAGGCACGTGTTGAAAGTTGGACAAACTCTTATTACGTAAAATTTTTACATTACGTTAACAGACAATTTTGGTCTTTACATATTTATTACTGGAGTGAATGAAGGAGATGCTACCCTTGAATAGTTTGGTGTCTCCAATATTTACAATTTCCTCAAATATAAAGCCATTAATCCTGTTATTGAGTTCGTAACCAACCAAAGAAACAAACGTCAAAGCCTATATATAATAACTATGTGACAAAGTAGTTGACTGCTGTATTCCCTGCTGCTATTGTGTCTACAAGAAAATATACAATTATTGATATAAGAACCCTCGTTCTGTTATCACAAAGATATTCAGAATACCTGAAGGAAGGCAAACCGAAATGTAGATGCAAATAAGCGGATTATTTAATCGTTTATCTCGACTAATACGAAGTACATCCTAAGCTCTGTGAAGGGAGTTTTGGGGTCATATAATTCCTGTTGAGAGGTTCATTTTATTTTTTAAATTGTCAGATTTTGATATAGTTTGTGCCAAATGCAGAAAATGTAAATCAGAACGTAATTATATAGTTTATCAAATGACAGAGAAGCTTCCTGCATAAACTATTATACATCTCCATTAAATTAAAGGTTTTCAATTGACTCTTCATAGAATGACATTGGCACAGGACATTGCAGAACAAGTGGAAAGTTTATATGTGTAGCTGGACGTTGCAGAGCACATACAAACAAATGGACTAACAAATTCAATGTGGGTATTGGTCTACTGTCGTCAGAAACAGCAGCGTGTGTAAAGCAATTTGAAAATCAGCATTTTGTCATATGGTGACAATCCAAGAACTAGAACGAAAACCTACAACACTTGTAAAACCTACAGCTGCATCTCCGTGTGCTTTTTAAGAAATTCTTCTAAAAAACAAATCGCTACTTAATGCGGACTCGCTCCCCGTGTATATATTAATTGAACTCCCCCTAGGTGGCAGACACTTCTTCTAAAGATGTCCACAGGATAAATTCACAGGTAGAATTGAGAGTTAAGTCGGATAAGTAATTCCAATTTGCCACAGGCCACTATTTAGATCCATTTTGATTACCTGGTGGGTACATCTTGTGTAGCTGACCACTAACCCGGCTCGGAAACTGGAGCTCGTCCCGCTGGAGGAGAAACTGTTCACTCAGTATATATCATCCCGCCATTCATCGCCGAGATACTCGCCGAAAGAAACTAACAGATGACAGATGACATGAAATGTTAATGCAGGTGCAATGGTGGCACAGGAATTTTGGGGTATTTAATTATTCTACCCAGCATTCCCCTAGCCAGCGGAGAATATCGCCTAAAAAACCCGTGTGTCAGGTAGGTCGGCCACGGAATTGGAACATGGACCGTCCGAATGCGCGCCCGAGACGAAACCGCCAGAGCCATGCCGCTCGGTATAAAAAGTAGTTACACACGAGTACACGCACAACTACTTCTTGTTGTTCCAAAACCTCCAAACCATGGTCCTTATATTTGTGTTCAATTTATTTAGCAATATAGTACGAGGGCTGTTCAATAAAGAATGATCATAATTTTTTACGGTCACAATTTTTCGCACTAAAATTCAATCTTATTATATTCTGTTAGCTTAATGTAAAACAACGACGCCGTAGTAGTTTCATTGTTGAAACTCCTGGTTCTCGCCTGTGGGAAACGAACAAGTTCGTATATGTTCAGTATCGCCTACCGCTGCAATGGAGGGAACATGGGAGGAACAAAGTGCGACTTTGAAATTCTGCTAAAATACAACATATTTTTCTATCTGCTCCGAGGTCCAAAACTGTTTTGAAGAAAATGTGTCATAATATATTTGGTTGTAGGTACAAGGCGTGTAAAACTGTATAAGTGAGAAATAATTTTTAAAATGTACGTAGTTATAACCTGGATTTAAATTAGTTGCCATTCCATTAAATAATATAAAAATAACACTATATGTGGGCATTAGGTTAGAAAGAGTGAGAATTAAAATTCCAACACAACAGTACATAAATTAGCTTTCCGAAGGGTCGCTTCCTCAAATATTAAATATTTAGAACAACGCAAAATAGCCCCACGCAAATTCAAGGCCGATTTTTAAAATCGAGTGCCATTTATGGAATTTGTGATAAAGGAAAAGGGGTTTCTAAACATGTTGAACATTATAATTCGACACAACTGCCAATAAAATTGTTATCCAGGTGAGAGGTGTTGTTACAAAACTTACAGTTACCGTCTTGGTGTTGAGAGATGGCTCTGCCTGTGTTATTTTATTACGTTGAATTGGTTAAGATGTTTTATTATTATTCTCAGACTTATATAACCAACTATACTTATGATGTACAGATATGTTTAAATTTAAATATTTATTTTCAGCTAAAAGTAAACAGTGGCTGCCGTGTGTCCTGACACAGTATCAAACCAACAAACTACAGTATGTTAGAAGGGAACTGCTCTTAAGAAACTGCTCATATATGCGAACCCTTCGCAACCGAGTATTGTGTATATACTTTTTGTTTCAGTGTTGGTCTGCTTAATTGTGCCGCTACCTGTATTTAATTATGATGTCACTACGTTTTGGAACTCTATTCCTCTCGCACAGATGCCTTGCAGGCGATTTTATTAATGTGTCTTTGCATTTACGTGGGAAGCTCTTAGGTACTTCGGAGGAAGTAATGAAGTGAAGGAAACAGAGAAAGGTATGTGCCACAGACAATAGGTAACAATAAGGAGCTAAATTCCTGCAGAATTTCTGTTTGTACTCACTTCGCGCTACAGGAGCCGCTCCAGGAGGACAGCGTCCGGCGCCGAAGTGAAACAGTAATTTTAAAGCCAGCATCCGCGCCATATGTCCAGCACGGCTATTCACCACTAAACCTACAAACATATGTTAACAAGCTCTGGGAATGAAGACCTCACGCCAAAAGGTAAAAAAACTCCACCGAACATTTGTGCCACAACTTTTGTTTTCTTGGTCTTAGTGAAGCTTTAAGTTAAAAACCGTCAAGATATAGGGCTAACAACAGACTCTCCAAACGTCCTTAGTATTATAAAAGGGAAGATCTTCTACCGTTGTTGTCTAACGCTAAATCACCCACCATTGTTTGTTTCCTCAGTTTAGCTTACAAAGAAGACAAACGTTTCTCAAATGTCTAATTAATACATTCCACGATGCACAGTGTGACAGCTGTTAATCCTCAAGCTGTAGTTCAGACTGTACATTAGCAACAATTTTGGAATTATGCCTGTGCTGCAATTGAATGTAAATATGGTTGTTACGTATCTTACCCTACCACGTCTTAGAAGTGCTCTCTACAGGGAGTTACCCAGCTCACACTTCCACAGTTACTACATGAGGATGTGCCCCTATAGAACACGTGGTTTATGTTTGTGCTCCAACACATTATAACAGCATTGCTCTGGAAGCAGGAGTCCCCATGTCTTTTCCTTTATTCTTTTTTTTTTTTAACTTTACGTCCTCCAACGGAGAGATATAACCGACGATGAATGGAATTGTGGAAGTGATGCTCAAATGAGCCCAGGGCCTCTAGAGCTTACAGTTACCTGACATTCGTCTTTTTGGATAAAGGAAACCATGATAAAACCTTAACCATCTAACTCAACCTGACCGAGATTCGAACTCGGGACCTCTGGAACGTGAGGAAGACACGCTACCATCTACGCTACCGAGGCGGCTGAGTTCTCATATGTGTTAGTTAGATTGGACTTGGAAAGACGTTGAACGTAAACTTTTACTAAAATACAGGAAAACACATTTTCAGAGATATGTTTCTACGACCTTTGTAACGGGATTTCAAATGAAATAGTTGTTCGCACGAAACTCGCTTTTATCTGTATGTTCCTTTTGTCTATTTTTACACAAACATAGTACACATAAACACCATACCCAAGGTGGGACTCGAAACCACGATTCCCTACGCAGCGGAAATCTAGGAACATCCGCTCCAGCGATCCGATGCACTTGCATCCAATACACGCAAACATTCTCGCCTTTATATCCAAGAACATTATTCGAATACAAGTCAATGTTCTCGATCTGTGTATATAAAAATAATCACACCATTTGCCTTGTTTTTGTCGTTTTTACCTTTATGTCTCTTTTCTATATTATTAGGCATGTATACAGTATACACAAGCACCATGACCAAGGCCGGGCTCAGACGCATGATCGTCTAAGCAGCGAAGCGCCAAAGTTATCCGCTCCATGGACGTACGAGTTCTTCCATAGAATACACGCAAAAGTTCTCGTTTGGAAATCCGAGAACTTGTTTTCGAATACAAGCAAACGCTCTCCGCCCTTTAAAAGAGAAAAAGAAAAGGAAAATATATAATATTTAATTGTATTTTTTATTCGTTTTATGTTTGTTGTTTTCTCCAATGTACACACATATACACAGTACACATAGACACCATGTCGAAAGCAGGAGTCGAAACCCGCGATCCTCACCGCAGCGGAAAGTTACAGATATCCGCTCCAGCGACCATGAACACTTTCTTCGAATGCACGCAAATGTTCTAGTCTTTTGCATCCGAGAACTTGATTTCGAAGTGTTCTCGAGAACTTGCATTCCGAATGCAAATAATGATCTCGTTTACAGAATCCGAGATATTGATTTCGAATACAAACAGTGGTTCTCGACTCGCAGCATGTGACGTTCACCCCCCCCCCCCCCCCAGAACTTGCATTCCGAATGCAAATAATGATCTCGTTTACAGAATCCGAGATCTTGATTTCGAATACAAACAATGGTTCTCGACTCGCAGCATGTGACATCCCCCCCAGAACTTGCATTCCGAATGCAAATAATGATCTCGTTTACAGAATCCGAGATCTTGATTTCGAATACAAACCATTGTTCTCGATTCGCAGCATGTGACGTGCCCCCCAGATCTTGCTTTCCGAATGCAAATAATGATCTCGTTTAAAGAATCCGAGATCTTGATTTCGAATACAAACAATTGTTCTCGATTCGCAGCATGTGACGTCCACCCCCCCCCCCCCACCCCAGAACTTGCATTCCGAATGCAAATAATGATCTCTTTACAGAATCCGAGATCTTGATTTCGAATACAAACAATGGTTCTCGACTCGCAGCATGTGACGTCCCCCCCCCCCCCTAGAACTTGCATTCCGAATGCAACTAATGATCTCGTTTACAGAATCCGAGATCTTTATTTCGAATACAAACCATTGTTCTCAATTCGCAGCATGTGACGTGCCCCCCAGAACTTGCATTCCGAATGCAAATAATGATCTCGTTTACAGAATCCGAGATCTTGATTTCGAATACAAACAATTGTTCTCGATACGCAGCATGTGACGTGGCCCCCAGAACTTGCATTCCGAATGCAAATAATGGTCTCGTTTACAGAATCCGAGATCTTGATTTCGAATACAAACAATTGTTCTCGATTCGCAGCATGTGACGTGCCCCCCAGAACTTGAATTCCGAATGCAAATAATTATCTCGTTTACAGAATCCGAGATCTTGATTTCGAATACCAACAATGGTTCTCGATTCGCAGCATGTGACGTCCCCCCCAGAACTTGCATTCCGAATGCAAATAATGATCTCGTTTACAGAATCCGAGATCTTGATTTCGAATACAAACAATTGTTCTCGATTCGCAGCATGTGACGTGCCCCCCAGAACTTGAATTCCGAATGCAAATAATGATCTCGTTTACAGAATCCGAGATCTTGATTTCGAATACAAACAATTGTTCTCGATTCGCAGCATGTGACGTGCCCCCCAGAACTTGAATTCCGAATGCAAATAATGATCTCGTTTACAGAATCCGAGATCTTGATTTCGAATACAAACAATGGTTCTCGATTCGCAGCATGTGACGTCCCCCCCAGAACTTGCATTCCGAATGCAAATAATGATCTCGTTTACAGAATCCGAGATCTTGATTTCGAATACAAACAATTGTTCTCGATTCGCAGCATGTGACGTGCCCCCCAGAACTTGAATTCCGAATGCAAATAATGATCTCGTTTACAGAATCCGAGATCTTGATTTCGAATACAAACAATGGTTCTCGATTCGCAGCATGTGACGTCCCCCCCAGAACTTGCATTCCGAATGCAAATAATGATCTCGTTTACAGAATCCGAGATCTTGATTTCGAATACAAACAATTTTTCCGATTCGCAGCATATGACGTGCCCCCCAGAACTTGCATTCCGAATGCAAATAATGATCTCGTTTACAGAATCCGTGATCTTGATTTCGAATACAAGGAAGTGTTCTCGATTCTCACCACGTAATGTAATCCAAGAATTTGTATTGGAATTCAAATTTCGAATTTCAAAATATTCCAATACAGTACATTAGGTTGATAAAAGGATTCGGTTCTGCCAATCTTAGGTATCCATCATTATAATTGGATACCTTAGAAATCTTGAACAAGTAAAAGCTAAGTACCTCAAAATAATTCTATAACTCTCGAAAAAAAACGCCTTCAAGATTTGCATATGAGTTGAGCGGAGAACTTTTCTTTTCATAGGAAATCCTAATTCCTCACTCTTACACAGCCTACTCCCAAGAGGTAACTGAAGAAAGAAATGACATAAAATAAAAAATCTGGTAAGACGTATGTTTGACCGATGCAATGCTTTATAGAGGCTGGACACAAACAAATAAAGAATTACGACATCTGGCTACGAGTTTGCCGAAGCATGGATTCCATCACAAGCTCTTTAAGAACACCAAGTACCGCGAACCAGGCGAGAACTGCGTGTGTAGCCTATGTGATCTGAGATGTGATAGATATCATATTCAACGTGGGCAAGAATAAAACAAAATCCATACGGTATTATGGTACATTGTGAAGATACGTAGACATACAAATTTGTGTGCAATTCCCCTTTAATAATAATAATAGTAATAATAATAATAATAATAATAATAATAATAATAATAATAATAATAATAATAATAATAATAATAATAATAATAATAATAATAATAATAATAATAATAATAATAATAATAATAATAATAATAATAATAATAATAATAATAATAATAATAATAATAATAATAATAATAATAATAATAATAATAATAATAATAATAATAATAATAATAATAATAATAATAATAATAATAATAAT
>CM060950.1:46438569-46463569 GCA_030765055.1 Mantis religiosa | reverse complement strand
CTGACTAACACTGCCTTCTTACACCGAGAACTGTCCTCATTCACACACTAACCAACTGACTGACTGACCAAACCAACAACTGACTAACTCGCTCTGTCTGTCTGTAACCCTCCTTATATCGGAATATCGCCGGTTTCTGGTGTTTACAAGATTGTTCTGGTAACAGAAAGATCGAGAACCAGGTGGAAGGAAAACAGACGCACAATTATGTTTCTTTCCGACCACTGGCTGTCACCACTATAAGACAAACGAGGGAAGGGCGTGGCTAACCGAGCCTCCCCCCTGCCTTCCGTTCGCAGCTGGTACAGGGTGCTCCAGCAGTCCCCGTTACACTGCTCCCTCCTCAAAGCTGTTCGCCCTCGAACAGCCCCATCGTAGCGTGCGAGGTGGTCCAGGTGTACCACCAGCATCTGCCCGGAGTCTGAGCCAGAAGTAGCGCTGCCGTAGTTTGTGAATCATTCGGTTCGCTCCCAGGTGTCCTCCTGAAGTACCGGCGTGCACTTCCTCCAAGATTTCCGGGACCTTGCTCCGGGGAAGTACCAACTGTTCTCTCTGCGCCTTCCCATCGGGTGACTCCCATACCCGGAACAGCACGCCCACTCTGGTCTTCAACGAGTCCCATTTTGCCCAGTGCGACTTGTAGGTGGCGCTCCTCGGTGCGATGTCCTCCCAGGTTGGCCTCGTCCCTGCGTCCACTTCCCTCAAGAGTGGCCCCAAGTCTGCGTCCGCCAGCTGCTCCCTCCTCAGGCCTGCGCTATCCCAGCCTTCAGCAGGCACTGCCACAACTACTCGGACTGCTGCGGCACGCTCCTTCTCTTCCACTCTTGCGCGCTCATGGCCGTCCTGGATCTGCGGTAGGACACCTCCAATGTAATGGTCGCTAGCGTCGGTGTCCACAATGAAGGCGCCACCCGGTTGTGGGAAACCCAAAATTGAAGCACTGCACAGGGTCCCCTTCGGGTGCTGGAAAGCGTCTTCGGCGTCCTCCGTCCACACATAAGGCCGGTTTTCCTCCGTCAGGCGGGCGAGGGGTTTTGCGATGTTGTCGGCCTTTTTCTCTAAATCATTAAGGAGGTCGTCTACTTGACCCTTCCGTTTGCCCAGGTTCGCGACGTCATCCCTCACGCCAGCCAAACGTTCCTCAAACTTTGCGGCGAGAGCCTCGTTCGCCGCCTTCATTTCCGTGGCCAGACTGCCGTTCGCTGCTCTCATTTCTGTGATTAACTCGGCCTTCATTTGTTGCATCTTCTCGGTGATGTTGTCCCTAGCCGTCCTGATTAGTTTCAAATCCGTCTTCATTTCTTCCAGTTCCGCTAAAATCTTTTCTAATGCTGCCTCCATCGTTGTAATGTTCGGTGATGTTGTTATCCCACTTCTGACACCAGTGTGACTTTGTGGGTTCGTGAAATAAAAAGTCCAATTTCACCACTCAAAAATGTTCTTTATTTCCACCGACTTACAGTTAAACTCTTGCCAATTACACAGAATTACTTGCTGCACACAATTACAATTCACCAGTTCGTCCGTTACAATTTCCTTGTACTCGCGATTACATAAACTCCGTTGCACATACCAGTTACGTACAGTCTTCCGTTGCACAATCTTCTCGTACATTAACACGTCACTGACTAACACTGCCTTCTTACACCGAGAACTGTCCTCATTCACACACTAACCAACTGACTGACTGACCAAACCAACAACTGACTAACTCGCTCTGTCTGTCTGTAACCCTCCTTATATCGGAATATCGCCGGTTTCTGGTGTTTACAAGATTGTTCTGGTAACAGAAAGATCGAGAACCAGGTGGAAGGAAAACAGACGCACAATTATGTTTCTTTCCGACCACTGGCTGTCACCACTATAAGACAAACGAGGGAAGGGCGTGGCTAACCGAGCCTCCCCCCTGCCTTCCGTTCGCAGCTGGTACAGGGTGCTCCAGCAGTCCCCGTTACAATAATAATAATAATAATAATAATAATAATAATAATAATAATAATAATAATAATAATAATAATAATAATAATAATAATAATAATAATAATAATAATAATAATAATAATAATAATAATAATGATAATGATAATGATAATGATAATGATAATGATAATGATAATGATAATGATAATGATAATGATAATGATAATGATAATGATAATGATAATGATAATGATAATGATAATGATAATGATAATGATAATGATAATGATAATGATAATGATAATGATAATGATAATGATAATGATAATGATAATGATAATGATAATGATAATGATAATGATAATGATAATGATAATGATAATGATAATGATAATGATAATGATAATGATAATGATAATGATAATGATAATGATAATGATAATGATAATGATAATGATAATGATAATGATAATGATGGTAATGATGATAATGATGATGTTAATGTTGATGTTGATGATGATGTTGATGTTGATGGTGTTGATGATGGTGATGGTGATGGTGATGGTGATGGTGATGGTGATAATGATATCGGTAGTGGCAACGGTAACCGTATACATATAACTCCAAGACGATCAAATTTCAATTTTATGTATGGCAGGGAGTTACGAAATCTCACAATATATATTTGCTGCAGGAGATTTCATCTCTGCCAAATAGGTATTTGCTCGTTCCCTATTACCTCAGTTTACACTACTGCTGCTAGTAAATTTCAGGTAAATAAAAGCCATTAACTATAACTCACTATTGATAATCTTAACTACGACTTTTAATATTCTGTAAATATTAATACAAGACCTTCAGAGTAAATCATACCTCAGTCAGGCCATCCCTCGGCAGCAAGACGCTCTCCGTAAGGGATCGCTTCATAGTTGTGAACAATTTCACTCCTGGCGCACAGTCAGTGAACTATAACAACCACACGTATAGAAAATATGTTTATAATGGAAAGTCTCATACCACTGTACACAGAACACATTTACAATCCACTCTTATAAAATGGTTATTCTCCTATCTGCTCCAAGTTTCAAATAGAAGCTTACAATAAATTGCTTCAGTAGAGAATGCGATTTAGATACGTGTCATGCACGTAGTGGTCTCCAGTTTCGTCTCAATACATAAACAAACGAAAGAATTCACCTGCACGTACACAATTAACAGCTCAACTCGCTCACGCTACAGTTCAAATGTCCACACACCGCACGGCTGCAACTCCATTCACTGACTCGCCGCTCCGTCCACAAGACGGCACTTATATCCGAGGCGCTGTATCTCGAAAACTACCAAAGCTACTCGAAAGCTACCATAGTCACACGATACTTCGTGGTGGACCGAGAGCACATGGAACTATCTCTGTGTCTTTCTCCTCTTTGGCTCTCTCATTCTCTCCCGGCAAGCGTCCCACTCCGCATCCAGGAGCCGACCGGTCTACCAATCCCATTCCTTGCTGCCCACGCGTAGCTCTCTGTCTCTTTCAAAAGGGCCAGCCGCGCTCGCCGCAACAATGCCTCGCGAAATTATTTATTACGTCACTCTATTTCAATATTTCTTTCACACTTTTACGCGCACTAACTACTTCTGTTGGTAGTACTCGGAAATTCTACATCCGGTCAGGAAGTTAAAACTGTCTGCTATCGTCAATCTGCATTGTCGCTGCTAGGTATGGCTTCCGAATCCAGCACCGTAATGCCAGTTTAATTTTGTTTGGACCACGTGACGTCAGTTCCGTTAGTTATTTGCGCTGATGAAGTTTCTTTGTTATGTTGTGTGGGCGTGAATTCCGATTTTAGTGCCTTTAAGTGCTATCATTATCGCTATTGAAATTATGTGGCCACTGGCTTGTGAAATTTGCAAATGCGCGAGACATTTAAAATACGCATATTCATCTGTTTGAAATTCCCTATAAAGTATTTGCAAGAGACCGCTTCCCACTCTCGAGAAATGTCAGAGCAAGAGAAGGACCGGCCAAACTGTAGCCTATATGATCTGTCACGTGATACATATCATGTTCATCTGTGCAAGAACAGAACAAGATCCATAAAGCATTATCGTACATTGTGGAGAAATACAGACATGCACATTTGTGTGCAATTCCTCTTTATTATTGATAATAACTGAATACAAATAAAGCGATTCTAAAATAATTAATTCTGAAGCATGTGCATAGAAGCCCAGGCAGCAGAGGACCGATCCCCGGGGGCAGCACTAGATACCGGCCGAGAGACCGTTGGCTACGGCCTTGCTGCTCTACCCAAGTGCGGAGCTGGTCACTTCTCTGGAAGCGAGCTGGCAATTGCCGGCCGCGCTAGTGCTCGCAGCGTCGACGTTCTTGCTGGCTCGGTCTCTCTTCTTCTCGCTTGGACGGCCTCATCCAAGCTAGACGGGCTCTTCTTTCCGTAGATTCTCGTGGATTTTCGAAATTCTGTAAATGTTCACCCCACGAAGTCTCGGGTCAACGTACATCAAGGGATGATGTATTGCTTTTAGCGAAATTGTCGTTGGAAGGGGATCCCACCAAAGGTAGTGGGCCCTTCCGACGGATACCATTCAGCTGCTAGTAATTTATAGGTAAAGAAAGAACATTGTATATAAGAAAATATTTAAAATCACAACTGTAATTTATAATATGGTCTGTAAATGCAAATGCTACAAATTCACAACAAATCATATCACAGCAGTGCCATCTCTCGGCACCAAGGCCCACTACGTAAAGAATTGGTTCGTAGTCGTCAACCATTTGACTTCTGGCGCACATTCACTGAACTATGTCAACCACAATTACAGAATGTTTATAATATAAAGTCTCATACCGTTGTAATCATACTACTTTTGCAACCCACTCTTAAGCAAAAGCTTATTTTTCTATCTGCTCCAAGTTTAAAGTAAAAGTTTCCAAAAAAAAAAAAATCCTTCCGCCCAGATTTCGTTGTAAACACAAGTCATGTACAGCAGAATAAATGATAGATAATGTTTCAAAAGTGGGTAGTTACATGCTGCCATTAAATAATATGCCATTTCAATCAGTAACATAGAAACCATACTATTGGTGGGCATTGAAGTTAGAAAGAGTATGAATTAAACAGTAAATAAATTAGTTTTCAGAAGGGTCCTCTCCCCAAACATTAGGTGTTTCGAAATACTAACAAACGCCCCACGCAAATTCAAGGTCGGATTTTTAAAACCGAATGCCATTTATGACATTTATGCCAAACATAAGGGAGTTTCTAATTAAGTTGAACAGTATAATTGGAAACAAGTACCAATAAAATGGTCGTCCAGGTGAGAAATGTTACAAAACAACAAAAGAAGCAATCATTTGCCGATACCGTCTTAGTGTCCATAAATTACTGTACCTGTGGCATTTTATTACGTTGCATGTATTAAGATGTTTTAGTATTATTTACAGACTTTTATGACCAACACTACTAATGATGCACAGATATGTTTACATTTAAATAATTCTTATCACCTGAAGGTAAACAGCACCTGGGGTGTGCATTGACACAATATCAAATCGTCAACTTACAGTGCGTTAGAACGGAACTGCTCTAAACAAACTGCTCATATAAGCGCAACTTTCACAAAAAAGTGTTATGATTATATTTCTTCATTTAATATTGATCTGCTTAATTGTGTTGCTAATTGTATCTAATTAGGATGTCAGCACGTTTGGGAATTCCCTTACTCTCGCATAAATGCATTTGCAGGCATACGATTTTAACAGTGTATTCTTGTATTTCTGGTTGTTGTTGCTAGGTATTTCGGAGGAAGAAATCAATTGAAGGAAACAGAACCGTATGTGCCAAAGACAAAATGGAGCGGAATTCCTCCAGAGTTCCTCTTTCATTATTCTACGCACTACAGGGACTGGACCAAGATAATGGCGTCTGGAGCCGGATTGAAATACTAATTTCTTAGATCTAGCATCCGCCCCATATGTTCGGCACCGCCATTCACCACTTTGGGAATGAATCCCTTACATGTAAGAGACAAAAAAAAAACTTAATAGAAATATTCGTTCAATAATTTTTGTTTTCTAGGTTTTAGTGAAGGCTTACGTTCAAAACCCCTCAACATATATAAAGCTCAAAATGGACCATGGAAACATTTTTCTCATTTTTCAAAAAGGGGACAGCTTCTGCCGTTGGTTTCATCGCTGACAGCCGGTCAATTAGTTTAGCTTTTAGAGGATACCACCTTTTTAATACGTTTAGTTAATATTTTAAACGATACACAATGTGAGCAACGGTTATCCGCATGCTATAGTTCAGGTGGTACATCAGCAACAGTTTTGAACTAATATCTGGGCTTTAATTGTACGTGAATCCCGTTGGTGCATATTTTCGCCCCACCACGTCTTACAAGTAACACCCTACAAGGTGCTTATCCAGCTCACTCTTCTACATTTACTACATAAAGATGTGCACCTTTAAGCAATAGAAAACAGGTGGTTCACGTATGATGGTCGTCCGATATGACTTAACTTTGGGAGACGTAAATTACAACAACAAATGTAGGATGGCGCTCCAGCACATTTTAACAGCTTTGTTATAGATGCAAGTCTCCTCGCTGGAGTTGTTAGATTGGACTTGGAAGGACGTTGAAGTAACCTTTTACTAAACTGCAGAAAAACAGATTTTGTGAGGTATGTTTCTACGATCTTTGTAACGGAATTTCAAATGGATTGATGAGAAAAAACGATATCCTCGTGGATTATCTCTAAGCCTACGTTTGGGAAGCCATTTGGAATCAAATTTCATATGCGCTGACGTAATTCTGCCTCCCGTCTTTGAGCCACTTTTCGAAATATAATTTATTGTGCTACACCTTGCAGCAACACCCGATGCTCGAAGATGATGTTGTACCTCATGGTGCGGTGTCGGACGATTATCCTACAGAAATTGTTTAGCATAATTCAAATAAACTATGTAATTCCTTATTATACATACGCATTTTTAATTCAGGTTTGAAATGAGCAAAATACGTAACACAATGGAATGAATAATTTATAATCGTCGGTTTCCTTCATAATGTTAACTTGAAATCGAGTTCCCTCACACTGATAGGGCCTTGCTACCTGACTCGACGACTTCCATACACAGAATAACGCTACGACAGTTCAGTAATTTCTCGTTGGTACACGTCATCTTTCGCGACTAACACTTCATTACCATATTAGGTAATTTATATTATTCATTGCTCAATTAGTAATTTAACATTTTAACAATCAAAATATACCATTCATAATTTTGACTACTATTATGTACGCTAAACACATTACTATTACCTTTGCCTTCGTTTCTACCTATTCAATCAGTAGTTTACCTTCATTTGTTTGTCCATCTCTTTCACTTTCATTTCTAAAAATTTTTCATAAATACTAATGCTTTAAACTCTAAATAATACAATCGAATATTTAATAATTTTGAATTTTCAGGGCCAAATTGAAACAACTGTACACCTTACTTCTTTTCTATGTAAGGAGTCCATTACCGAATTTCGGAAATATTTTTTCAATCATTTTAGAGACAAGAGCTTACATTGCTTCTGTTCCATGCTTCAATTGAAAGTTTGCAGCAATTTTAATTTCGTTGCCGAAGGAAGAAGTAAACTTCAGATTGGAATGATAGTCAATGTTCAAAAATTAGCTGAATACTGTATTTGACTCAGGAGTTTAACTACGACCTTATGATTGATACAAGTGTGGCTAAGATAGGGCTCTATTGTTTATTCTTCTCGCTTGAAGGCCTTACACTCTGTCTCAGGATTGGTTCAATAAATATTTCTCCAAGTCATATTTTATGTTAGCATATCGGAAAACAAAAGTATTATTTTAACCTCAATCAGTAAACATGTATACGTCTAATTCAATACAGTTATGATCGATAATATAGCAATTTTCGTGGTACATTACCTTAGCACTAACAGCACAGCCTGCCGGCATTAATCCCATTGCCTCTTGGAAACTCAATCATCAACACTAACTCCTTCAAGTTATATCTTGCCAGTTAAAGTCCGTTTATTTCTTGAAGATTTACGTGGGACACGCTATAAAAACAATAATAGCTAACATACTTTCAATCCGGACTATTGAAGCATGGTGCACAAAATAGAATTTCCCACAGAATATATACATAACATTCGTAGCTGAATATTTTCTTTCTTACTCTCATGAACTAGATTATTCTTCAGCTTATGAGATAATCAGGTTAATGAAAACATAACAATAACTTGCATGATTTAAAGGTATGTGAAATCTTCCTTAATATAATGTACTAGTTGACTCAAGTACCCACTCTTTCACATAAGCAAATATTCCTTAATGCGTTAAAAAATTGGCAGAAAGAAACAGGGCAGTTCCATTTAAACGCACAAAAGTGGCGTGAGTGGACTTCGTTCTGCTACGAGCGTTATGAGTAGGCTCCCAGGTTTGAGCTAACCTGTGTTGAACCACTGCCGTGTGTTTATTTCGAATTTCCACCTTGTCTTCCGAAACTGCTTTACCGCACTAAGGGATATCTGCTTACGCGAAACAGGGGCCAATTGGTGCTCCTGTTATCTACAGGTTATAGTTTACATGCTCAGGGGGGACAATTGAGCCCCTGCAGTGAACACAGATCATTTGTGTCGGCAGCCACACTCCCATGGATTTTAAATAAAAGGCCCCTGGTTACCACTAATAAGAATAAAAGGGTATTGACATTTTATGAATTACGTTCGTTATACCTGCAAATTTGAATGCCCTTTATGCACCAAAACGGGTTACAGAATATAAATCTTTAAGCAGCGATTCTACGATATACTGTGTAGTGAGCTCCTTGAATTATTTGTAAGCTCACATTAAAGGATTTCACTATCAATTAAATGCCATTTCAAACAGTAGGACATAACAAGGAAGTTTTATATTCTCTAAGATTTCTAGAAACCCATTTGCGCGATCCTGATATCCAGAAAGTCTGTACCCGTCATTGTGCATTAACAAGTAGCTGAATTGTCACTATTTTCTTCAAGGTTTTAACCCTCTATGGCTCAGTGTGACTCAAGTAACAATCACTTTTAACGCTGTTTTGTTATCCTATGATGAACATTTTCCATTGTAGACATTTGTAACTTGAGTGTCACAACATGGACACCTTTTATGTGGCCTGTTTGGCTATATAGTTAATAATGTATTCAACAGGTTGAAGCTAAAGCAACCCACACAGCCATTTTGCATTTTGATGTCACTTGTGGCACTTTGAACAAATTTATTTTATATCTCTGTAATATACTTTGAAAGAAAAATATCAGGCACTATGAGTAAAAGTAAAATTATAGTATAAAGCACTGAACATCATATAGAAATGCATACCATTTATTATTTCAAACAAAATAGTTGTGTTACCTGAAAGTTACAGTAGAGCACAATAGTCACAATAATAAGTTAGGTTATGGGTGCACACTGGAGTAGAAGAAAAGCAGTTTGTCCAACATTTCATACTAAAATTCAATACAGTTACACTTTCTTTTGTATGTAAAACATAAATGTTGGAATTATATTTCTGATATACACCATATATTTCATAGCTACAATTCATGAACTAATGTTAGCTTTCAAAATGTATTTCTTTTCGGTTCGAATATTATGGATCCTCTTATATTTTATGGCATGAAGAATAGAAATAATATAATTGCTCGTCCAATAAATCTATATGAGTGAGATGACTCAGTTCTTGTATCTGACAGTGATGAAGAAAAGGAGATTAAAGCTACCGGTGCCTACACAGTTATATCAGTTGAGGAAGAATCAACTGATGAGCTATGTGTAAATAAAGCAGCATCTCTGTCACTCCTATTCTAGATTTCGAAGAAAGACTTGAAGATATTTCTCAAGCAAATCATAATTAGGTGATGTGGAGAACATTAAGAGACCGTCTAGCTCAACCACCACTTCAAAGGAAAGTGCTGTTATTTGCAAATTCCTATTCTCTACAGCCACCAGTACACTATTTTGAAAATTTCATTGACGAAAATTGCCTTTGTTCGATCTCTTTTCAAACAAATTTGTACAGTGTTCAAAATAATCCAGTCAACACCATAAATGTTACTACTGAAGACATTATATGGTTTATAGAATGTTTTTTCTTACATCCATACGTCCCACAGATCTAGAATGCATTGTCTTTCTTCTCATAAATGTTGTAATAGCCTATACCGAATTGTAATTAAATGATTTAGTACATTGTTTTGAAATTCATAGAGAAACAGACAGTAAAATGCTGGTTATCGGGTATAGTTTTCATTTTGATTTCTCTCTATTAAATGCCTTAAGTAATTTCTGCTGTAGCCTCTGTGGCCCATTGGAACTTCAAAGTACCAAATATTATTCTTAACTAAAATTACATTTTTTTAATTCGACAAATGCTTATAAGTTTCATAATGCAACATAAACAATAACACTTGGGGAAAACATTTTTAAATTAATAGTAAACAACTTTGGGCTGTAATGGGTCAAGGTTCATTTTATGCCACTACGCGATAATCATTGTATATGTTTTTACACAAATGCCGAAATATCGAATGTACTTCGTTCTCAGCACCCCTATATATACATCTCACATCACTTGTTAGGGCGATACAGTGAGACAAAGACAGAAAAATCTCCCATCTCTGTCGAACTGGCAGCGCAAGGATGGCAGGAACATTATTGGCTAAGGCAATCTTCATTATTTTGTAGCTATTCTAAACCTATGTGTATTCTGAGGTTTGGATAGCTAGAGCGGAAGGAGATTGGGAAATCCGGGGTTCAAATCCCTGCTATAGTATTGAATTTTTTAATCTGTCCATTACATCTTAACCGAGAATTCGTTCTTTGGCTGCTCTATAGCCCGTACAAGAACAAAGGCTCTCTCTCCAGAATGACGGACAACTCATGTGTCTCTTTCAAATTACAAGAAACACACATTGTCAATTTATACATGCTGACTGAAAGCAGTGTGTGTGTGTGCTGCCTCTTTTGAGAACAGAAAACTATTAACGAGTGTACTCAACATTATAATTGATCACAAGTGCCAACAAAAATGGATCAAAACCTCAAGTCAAATTTCCAATGCACACACTTCTCAAATCTCAGGAGGTATACGTGCTACAGCTGGAATCATCTCCGCCAAACAATTATTTGCTCGTTCTCTACTGTCCCAGTTTGAACTTTAGCTGCTAGTAATTTTCAGGTAGACAAAAGCATATAATAGTCGGCAACTGCTGAAAATCATAATTACAATTTCTTAACAGATTCTTTAAATATTAATACATAACCTTCACAGTAAAACATATCACTGGCAGCGCCATCACCCGGCACCAAGGCGCACTCCGTAAAATCACCTCTGGCGGACAACCAGTGAACTATAACAACTGATCTTACATAATATCTGTTTATAACTAGGTCAATGTACCCGTACTATTTTCGCAACCTACTCCTATACAACAACATATATTTCTATCTGCTCCAAGTTCGAATAACAGTTTAGAAGAAATTGTATCAGTATATATTTCGTTGCGGATACAAGATGTGTACAACAGAGTAAGTGATAAATTGCGTTTGGAATGTGGGTAGCGGTATGCTGTCATTTAAATTATATGTCATTCTAATCAATAAAAGAGGAACCAACCAATTGTTGAGCATTGCAGTTAGAATGAATGGGAATTGAAGCTCAGAATACAAACAGTGAATAAATTAGCTTTCAGAAAGACCCTCTCCCAAAATCTTAGGTACTTCAAAATACTTGGAAACTTTCACGCAAATTCAAGGGCGGGTTTTTAAAATCTAATGCCATTTGTCACATTTATGACAGAGGAAAAGGACATTCTAAACGTGTTGATCGTCACAACTGGATACAACTGCCAATAATATTTTCCTCCAGGTGAGAAATGATGTTACAGAACAACAGAAGAATCAATCTTATTACCGCTACAGTGTTAGTGTCTAGAGATTACTCTGCCTGTAAAATTTTATTTCGTTGAACTGTTACGGTATTCTATTATTATTTACAGAATTTACGACTTACACTAATTATAATGTTAAGACATGTTTACATTAGAATAGTTCGTTTCAGCTGAATGTAAACAGTAGCTGCGGCGTGTACTGACAGAATGTCAAACCAACAAGTTAGAGTGTGTTAGAAGTGAACTGCTCCAAACAAAGTGCTCATTTTAGCGCATTCTTCGCAACCGAGTATTATGGAGATATATTTTGTATTCAGCGTTGATCTGATTATTTCTGTTGCTACTTGTATTTAAATTAGGTAACCCTGTTTAGGAATTCTCTTCATCTCTTATAAAGACATTGCCGGTGTACGATTTTAACAGTGTGCATTTGTGGTTTTACTTCGTAAGTATTTCGTAGGAAGCAGTCAATTGAAGGAAACAGAGAATGGTATGGGCAATTGATAGCAGATCACAAAAAGGAGCAAAATTCCTCCAAAATTTTTCTTTAACATCCTACGCGACATCCCCAGGGCGATGGCGTCTGGCGCCGAACTGAAATATTAATTTCCCATAGCAAGGTTCCGCGCCATATATCTGGCACCGCTATTCGCCACTAAACCTTCATACATATGTTTACAAGCTTTAGTAATAATACTTTTACATCAAAAGAAAGAAAAGGTTTCAAAGAAAAATTTGTTCCTTAAGTTTTGTATTCTTGGCCTTAGTGAAGGCTTAAGTTCAAAACCCGTCAACATATAAACTTCACAAATGGCGCTGGAAAACGTCGTTCTCATTATTCTAACAAGCGGGAGCATCAGCCGTTGGTTTCAGCCCTAACATACATTCCATTATTTGTCCTTCAGTTAGGTTTTAGAGGAGGATACAGTTTTAATATGTTTAATTAATATTTTCCTCGATGCGCGGTGTGAGCAGTGGTTAATCCTCATGCCGTAGGTCAGGCTGTACATCAGCAACAGTTTTGTAATTAATATCCGGGCTGCAATTGTACCTGTACCTGAATTTCGTTGGTGCATATTTTTCCCCACCATGTCTTACAAGTGTATCCAGCTGACCCTTCCACATTCCCCACATGAAGCTAAGCCTCTGTAACAGAAAACAGATTGGTTCATGTATGAGGGCGCTCCAGCAAACCAAAGCAACATTTTTATAGAGGCAAGAGCTCTGCATGGAGTTGTTAGATTGAATTTCGAGGAATGTTGAACCTAAACTTTTGTTTAATATGGTGGAAAAAAAATTTTGGGGGATATATTTCTATGAACTTTGGAACGGGATTTTGAATGCATAGATGACATGACCTCCACGAGGACTATCTCACACATTTAATTTTGGAAGCCATTTGTTTTCGATAGGATGACATAATTCTGGCTCCTGCTGTTGAGCCTCTTTAGAAAATATTTCTTGTTATGCTACACTTTGTTGCAACAGGCGACGCACGAAGTTCATGTACCTCATGGCGCTGTGTCGGACGATTACCTACGGAAATGTTTTAGCATAATTAGAAAAAGATATTCAATACCTTATTACACGTATTTACTTTTAACTCAGTTTGAAAATAAACAAAGCAAACTGTAAAATAGTTGAATGGATAACCTTATAAGCGAATGTTTCCTTCAGAATATTAACTTGAAGTCGAGTTACCTCACCCTGATAAAGGGTTTCCTTCTTAACTCGTCGATGTCCATACACAGAATGACGCCAACTCTCGCCTTTGCTACAGCAATTCAATAAAAATTTCTCATTGATTCACGTCAATTTAAGTGACGAACATTTCCGTACCATATTAGGTACTTCACATAATCCTTTGTTTTAATACCATTTAAACAATTTAGCATTCAAATAATACTTTTTATAATTTTAAACTACTATTATGGACGTTTAATTCATTTATATATCTTTTTTCTTTCGTTTCTAGCTATTCAATTAAAAGTTTACCTGCAGTTGTTTCTCAGTCTGTTGTACTAAAAACTTTCAACAACTTTTCTACAATATTAATGTTCTAAAACCTGATAACATTACAGAATAAATACATA
Source organism: Mantis religiosa (assembly GCA_030765055.1). NCBI lineage: Eukaryota > Metazoa > Arthropoda > Insecta > Mantodea > Mantidae > Mantis > Mantis religiosa. The sequence continues at coordinate 46,449,578 of CM060950.1, read as the reverse complement.
ATATTGATTTTTGGGACCAAATTAAAACAACTGTACCCTTATCTTCTTTCCTATCGCTGGAATGCATTACCGAACTTCGGAAATGTTTTTTCAATAATTTTCAGAACAAGGGCTTATTTTACTTTTGTTCAAAACTTTAGTGGAGCGTTCACAGCAATTTTACATTTCGCTGTCGATAGAAAATGTGAACTATAGATTGGAGTGATAGTCAATGCTTAAAAATTAGGTGAAAGCTGTATTTGATTTAGCAGTTCAGCTATGACCTTATGATTGACACAAGTGAAGCCTAGAGAGGGCTCCATTGCTTAACGCTCTCGCTTAAAGCCCTTACATTCTGCTTCAATATTGGTTCAATAAATATTTCTCCAAGTCATATTTTGTGTCACAATATAGAAGAGCAAAAGTATTCTCGTAACTTAAAACAGTAAGCATGTATTCACCTAATTCAATACAGTTATGATGGTACAACTACTTCCCTGATACAATATTTTAGCACAAACATTACTGCCTGCCGGTTAAATCACATTGCATTTTGGGAATTCAATCCCTTCACCTATAAGTTATATCTTGCTAGTTAAACCCTTTTATTTGCTGAAATTTTTCGTGGGAGACGCTATAAAAACAAAAGCTGGTAATTTATTATTTCACTCCGGACTATTGTAACATGGTGCTTAAAATAGATTTTTCCATCTTAAATGTACATAACATTCGCAACTGAATATTTTCTATCTTACTCTCATGATCTAGGTTATTCTTTAATTCATGTGATAAACAGAATTATGAAAAAAATTACATGTACTTGCATAATTTAAAGGTATGTTGAAAAATTGGTTAATATAATGTAACATTTGGCCCTAAAACCTTCTGCTTCACGCAAGCAGATATCCATTCATGCGTTTTTTTTTTTTTTTTTTTTTTTTTTTGTATAAGTCATCCTTTCCGTTATTTAACCTTTTTTATTGTTTCCGCTTATTTCACTATCTGTTTTCTATAGTTTCACACGTACACACTATACACATAAACACCCATGCCAAAGGCGGGACTCGAACCCGCGACCCTCTACGCGGCGGAACGCTAAAGACACATGTACGCTCTAACGGACGTGGTTACGATGGGTTTAAAGAACGAAACAGGGCGTTCCAATTAAATGCACAGCAGAAGCGTGAGTGCACTTGGTTCTGCTCCGAACGAAATGTCAGCTCCAATAACAGCTTACGCGAAAGAGGGGGTAATTGGTCCTCCTGGCATGTACAGGTTAGTTTACGTGCTCAGACATATCCAAGAAGTTTTACATTCCCTAAAATTTCTAGAAACCTCTTTGCACATTCCTGACATTCAGAAAGGTTTGCATCCGTCATTGTGCATTCCCAAGTCGTTGAAACCTATTTGCTTCAAAGCTTTATGGTTCACTTTATGCTTCCAAGCAATAGTCATTGTATATGTTTTCACACTCATGCCAATAAAATGGTTATCCAGGTGAGAGGTGTTGTTTCAAAACTTACCGACACCGTCTTGGTGTTGAGAGATGGCTCTGCCTGTGGCATTTTATTACGTTGAATTGGTTAGGATGTTTTATTATTATTCTCAGACTTTTATAACCAACTATACTTATGATGTACAGATATGTTTACATTTAAACATTTATTTTCAGCTAAAAGTAAACAGTGGCTGCCGTGTGTCCAGACACAGTATCAAACCAAAAAACTACAGTGTGTTAGAAGGGAACTGCTCTAAAGAAACTGCTCATATTTGCGCACCCTTCGCAACTGAGTATTGTGGATATACTTTTTGTTTCAGTGTTGATCTGCTGAAATGTGCCGCTACCTGTATTTAATTATGTCAGTACGTTTTGGAATTCCCTTCCTCTCGCATAAATGCCTTGCAGGCGATTTTATTAACGTGTCCTTGCATTTTCGTGGGAAGCTCTTAGGTACATCGGAGGAAGTAATGAAGTGAAGTAAACAGAGAAGGGCATGTGCCACAGAAAATAGATAACAATAAGGAGCTAAATTCCTGCAGAATTTCTGCTCGAATACACGTCGCATTACAGGAGCTGATTCAAGAGGACAGCGTCTGGCGCCGAAGTAAAATACTAATTTTAAAGCCAGCATCTCCGCCATATGTCCAGCACCGCTACTCACCACTAAACCTACAAACATATGTTTACAAGCTCTGGGAATAAATACCTCATACCAAAAGGAGAAAAAACTCCACAGAAGTATTTGTTCCATAATTTTTGTTTTCTTGGTCTTAGTGAAGGCTTACGTTGAAAACCCGTCAACGTATAAGGCTAACAATAGACGCTCTAAACGTTCTTATAATTCTAAAAGGGAAGATCTTCTACCGTTGGTGTCTAACGCTAACTCCCGGTCCATTGTTTGTTTCCTCAGTTTAGCTTTCAAAGGAGACAAACGTTTCTAATATGTATAATAAATACATTCCATGATGCACAGTGTGACAGCTGTTAATCCTCAAGCTGTAGTTCAGGCTGTACATTAGCAACAATTTTTGACTTACGCCTGTGCTGCAATTGTACGTGAATATGGATGTTACGTATCTTACCCTACCACGTCTTAGAAGTGCTCTCTACAGGGAGTTATCCAGCTCACACTTCCATATTTACTACATGAGGATGTGCCCCTATAGAACACGTGGTTTATGTTTGTGCTCCAACACATTTTAGCAGCATTGCTCTGGATGCAAGAATCCCCATGTCTTTTTCTTTTTTCTTTCTTTTTTAACTTTACGTCCTCCAACGCAAAGTCATAACCGACGATGAATGGAAGTGTTGAAGTGATGCTCAAATGAGCCCAGCGTCTCTAGAGCTTACAGTTACCTGACATTCGTCTTTCAGGGTAGAGGAAACCCCAGATAAAACCTTATACAGCTAACTCACCCTGACCGAAATTCGAACTCGGTACTTCTGGAAGCAGACACGCTACTATCTACGCTACTGAGGTGGCTGAGTCCTCATATGTGCATGTTAGATTGCACTTGGAAGGAAGTTGAACAAAAACTTTTATGAATATGCATTAGAAAGGATTTTGAGAGATATGTTTTATGACTTTGGAACGGAATTTCGAATGGACTGGTTAGATGAGATGACATCCGCATGGATTATCTCGATTCCCCAAGTTGGAAATCTATTTGCAACCAAATTTCAGATTGGATTCAGAAATTTTGCCTCCCTTTGTGGAGCCACTTCTCCAAATATTTCTTATTATGCTACACTTGGCTGCAACAGCCGACGCACGAAGATCATATAGCTAATGGCGTGGGGTCGGACGGCTTTGCTTCGGAAATATTTTGGCATATTGAAATTAACTATTCTATTCCATATGACCCGTACTGATTTTTAATTTACGTTAGAAACAAACAACGCATTTTGTAACATTATTGAATGAAGAACTTCATACGCGTCGGTTTCCTTCGGAATATTAAGTTGAAATCGATTTCCCTCACACTGATAAGCCTTTGATTCTTAATTTAACGACGCGGGTACAAAGACTTTTTTTGTTTTGTAATTTACGTCCTCCAACGTTAAGGCATATCGGACGGACATACACAGAATGATACAAACCCTGGCTAATCTGCAATTATGGAATTTGCGTTGCTACTGCAATTCAATAATTCGTCATTTCTTCACGTCATTTTTCGCGACTAACTTTTCTTTGCCATATTATGTATTTGATATTATAATTTCTTTAAATAATATTTAAAAAATTTAAAATTCAAATAACATTTTTTATAAACCTAGACGACTATTATGGACGTTAAACACTTTATTATTATTATTATTATCATCATCATCATCTTATCATTATTATTATTATTATTATTATTATTATTATTATTATTATTATTATTATTATTATTATTATTATTATTATTATTATTATTATTATTATTATTATTATTATTATTATTATTATTATTATTATTATTATTATTATTATTATTATTATTATTATTATTATTATTATTATTATTATTATTATTATTATTATTATTATTATTATTATTATTATTATTATTATTATTATTATTATTATTATTATTATTATTATTATTATTATTATTATTATTATTATTATTATTATTATTATTATTATTATTATTATTATTATTATTATTATTATTATTATTATTATTATTATTATTATTATTATTATTATTATTATTATTATTATTATTATTATTATTATTATTATTATTATTATTATTATTATTATTATTATTATTATTATTATTATTATTATTATTATTATTATTATTATTATTATTATTATTATTATTATTATTATTATTATTATTATTATTATTATTATTATTATTATTATTATTATTATTATTATTATTATTATTATTATTATTATTATTATTATTATTATTATTATTATTATTACTACTACTATTATTATTACTACTATTACTACTACTATTACTATTATTACTACTATTATTATTATTACTATTACTATTATTATTATTACTGTTACTATTATTATTATTACTGTTACTATTATTATTACTGTTACTATTATTATTACTATTATTATTACTATTACTATTATTATTACTATTACTATTATTATTATTACTATTACTATTATTATTATTACTGTTATTATTATTATTAATTTTCTTCTTGTTGTTGTACTATTACTACTATTACTATTACAACTATTATATTTATTATTATTATTATTATTATTATTATTATTATTATTATTATTATTATTATTATTATTATTATTATTATTATTATTATTATTATTATTATTATTATTATTATTATTATTATTATTATTATTATTATTATTATTATTATTATTATTATTATTATTATTATTATTATTATTATTATTATTATTATTATTATTATTATTATTATTATTATTATTATTATTATTATTATTATTATTATTATTATTATTATTATTATTATTATTATTATTATTATTATTATTATTATTATTATTATTATTATTATTATTATTATTATTATTATTATTATTATTATTATTATTATTATTATTATTATTATTATTATTATTATTATTATTATTATTATTATTATTATTATTATTATTATTATTATTATTATTATTATATTATTATTATTATTACTATTATTAGTATTATTACTATTATTATTATTTATTTTGTTCTTGTTGTTGTTTTTTATTGTTGTTATTATTGTTGTTATTATTGTTATTTCGTTTCTCCATATTGAATCACAGTTTTACCTTCAATTGTTTCTCGTTCCCTTTCATCTGTCACCAATTCGTCATGAATATTAATGTTTTATACCCAGAATATTATTTTCAGATGAACAAGTAAGTTTGATTTTCGGGGTCAAATTAAGACGACTGTTACACCTTTCCTCTATTGTTGTGAAAGGAATCCATGACCATATTTCGGAAATGTTTGTCATACAGTTTAAATACATGGCATTGCTTTGCTTGTGTTTCAAGCTTCAAGTGAGCGTTTACAGCAACTTTAGATTTCGTTGTCGATAGAAGACCTATACTCTAGTTTGGGCTGATTGTTAGTGCTTATAAAGTCTATGAATACTGTATTTTACTCAGGAGTTTAGCTATGATCTTGCGATTTACACAAGGAAAGCATAAATAGGACTCCATTATTTATAGCTCTCGCTTGAGGGTCTTATACTCTGCTTCAAGTTTCGTACAATAAAAATTTCGCCAAGAAATACTTTATGCTACCGTAGGGGAGAACAAAAGTACTATCGTAATTTCAATTAGTAAACGTATATACAACTAAAACAGCATAGTTAAGATCTCACAACAATTTGCGTGATACAATATTGTAGCATCAACAGTACTGCCTGCCGAAGTTCATCGCATTGCCTCTTGCCCGAGAATGCGGTATTTGGCTGCCCGATAGCACGTTCAATTACAAAGACTCTCCTTTATGACGAACAAGCCATGCGCTCTTTCAAATTACATGAACCTCTCATGAACAAAGTAAAGCTTATAATTTATGCATGGATGCTGAAAGCAGTGTCAGCGCTCACTTTTGTGAGAAGAAAATATAATTACCAAGTGTACCCATTCGTAATGGAGGAATTCGAATACAAAAAATCGATGTATTCAATTCTTGAGCGTTCTCGCGATATTCTCAGAGCGTGAATGCGCATGGAAAGTTCTCGTTTGCGTTAGTCCTGAATAATTTTCTGCATGCTTGAACAGATCTTTACAAGAAGGTAGCTTTTATCTGTATGTCCCATTTTCTATTTTTACACGTACGTAGGACACATAAACACCATTCCCAAGGTGGGACTCGAACCCAGGATCCTCTACGCAGCGCGAGTCCATGAACATCCTCCCCAGCGATCCCAAGCACTTGCATCCAATACACGCAAACATTCTCACATTTATATCCAAGAACATTATTCGAATACAATAAATGTTCTCGATCTGTTTATATAAGACATTATCATATCATTTGCCTTGTTTTTGAACTTTCTATTACTATGTCCCTTTTCTGTATTTTTAAGCACAGACACGGTATACTCAAACACAATGACCAAGGCCGGGCTCAGACGCACGATCGTCTACCTAGCGGAACGCCAAAGATATCCGCTCCATGTGCTCCTAGCTCTTGCATAGAATACACGTAAAAGTTCTCGTTTGTAAATCCGAGAACTTTTTTTCGAATTCAAGCAAATGTTCGCGACAATTTAAAAGAAAAAAAGAAAAGGAATATAAATAATATTTAATTGTTCTTGTTTTCATCGTTTTTATCTTTATGTTGTTATCCCGAATTTGCACACATATACATATACACATAAACACCATGCCCAAAGCAGGAATCGAACCCGCGATCTTCAGCGCAGCGGAAAGATAGACAACCGCTTCAGTGACCGTGAATACGTTTTTCAAATACACGCAAATATACTTACTTGTTGTTCGTATCCGAAAACTTCATTTCGAATACAAACAAGAATTCTGGATTAGTCGCATGTGACGTCACTCGAGAACTTGAATTCAGAATGCATATTGTGACTTTGTGGGTTCGTGAAATGAAAATTCCAATTATACCACTCAAAAATGTTCTTTATTTCCACCGACTTACAGTTAAACACTTGCCAATTACACGGAATTGCGTAATGCACGCAATTACGATTCACCAGTTCGTATGTTAAAATTCCACTTTACTCTCGCGATAACGTACAATCCTCCTATGCACGTACACAGTCTTCTCCTCCTTACACTAGTACTGCACTCTTACGCTGCTTGCCAAGAACACCTGACTCACCCATTGAAGCCCTTTTTATAGGAATATCACTGTTTTCTAGACGTCTCCGGTTTCCGTGAATCACCGCGAACGTTCCAAGGAAAGGGGAAGGGGAAAGATGCGGCCAGCGACAGTTGACATTTCCCTAATCACCCCTCAGTTAGTGACAGAGACTAATGGGAGGGTGTGGCTTGGCTGCCTCTGGTCCCTTCTCAGCTGTCGTTGGTCGGGCTTTCCGCTAATTGGCTGACAATATAATGATTTACAGAATCCCAGATCTTGATTTCGAATACAAGGAAGTGTTCTCGATGCAGCATGTGACGTCGCCCCAGAAGTTGCACTCCAATGCAAATAATGAATGAGTCAAAGCTTTGAATAAAAACCTTCATCCAAAATAAGACCTGAAGCTTCCATGGCGACGAATACGCTAACTTTCTTCTCTGGCAGCCAGCCAAGTGAAAAGATGATTAGTTATCAAATTAAATATTTAATCATCTTTTCACCTGGCTGGCTGCCCGAGAAGAAAATGAGCGTACTTTAACCCCGTCTTCACTGAACGATGTATTTTCCACAAATTATGTATCTAGTCGTTTCTTGTTAACCTACTTCATTCCGGACAAATTTGAGTGTTCCCTTTGTAATTTTCGCGTTCTTTGCAGTTGTAGTCGTCTGCAGCTTTCGTTGCTTGTCTTTCTCTCCTTCTTCCAAACGTGATTTACAGATAACACCATTTCGTTCTTCCTAATTTCTTCTCTTATTATCCATTTATATCTGAAACAAAGGACAATTTATAGTAGAGAGATAAGGCCTCTCAATATGGCTTTCTTATGGATATCTCTTTTTTTCTGGGCTGTATACTGCAGATGCGGACTTCGGTGACCCTCGTATAAAAAGAACGTTAATCTAGCTTATTTTATTGTCTGTTATTAATTAAACTGTAAATTATGAAACGTTTAACTATTTAAACCAAATTTAATGTCCGCCGTTCCTTAATGGTAGAGTCGGGAGGCTAATCACTCCGAAAGCTTTGGGACGTTTCTTACCTCAAAGTAAATACGAATATGTAGGCGGTCCAATAAAGAATGATCATAATTATTTTACAGTCTTAATCTATTGCACTAAAATTCCATGTTATATTCTGTTAGCTTAATTTGAAAAAAAAACACCGTACAGTTTCATTGTTGGTACACATGGTTCACTCTTGTGACAACCAGGCAAGTTGAGAAATGTTCGTAGTCGCCTACCACTGCAATGTAGGTAACAAGCAAGGAACAATATGCGGCTTTGAAATTCTGCTCTCGTCTCTACAAATCTTCAGTTGAGGCCTATACAATGTTGCAGGAGGCCTATGGAGAGTCTGTTCTTACCTACAGCACAGCTCGAAGGTGGTTTAAAATGCTCAAAGAGGGGAGCCAATCAATTTCAAGGGACGGTGGACCCGGTGCTCCAGTTACTGCTCATACGGAAGAAAACATCAACACTACTGCTGCCATTGTGAGAGAGGATTGAGGAATTACCTTATGATCACTTTCTGAAACACTGAACATTTCATTGTGTGCCACCCACACGTTGGTGATAGAAACCTTACACTTGAGACCAGTTTGTGCCCAATGGATTCCAAGATGTCCGCATATTGTCAATGTTGTTGCTGAATATCTTGCAAAAATCCACGTGAAGTGCATTCTTCGGCCTCCCTATAGTCCGGATTTAGGCCCATGTGACTTTTTTCTGTTCCCTAACTTGAAGAAACGCCTTCGTGAGAGGCATTATCCATCGTCAGAAGCAGTGGTAAAGACTGCGGAGGATATTTTGAAGGATCTCTCAGAAATAGTTTCCGCATGTCTTTGAAGCCTGGCAGAAACGCTGGGACAAGTACATTCAGGGGAGACTATTTTGAGAAGGACCATCAAAATTATGAGGATGAGTAAAAGTACGTCGTCAAAAAGAAATTGCGATCATTCTTTATTGAACACCCCTCGTAATTTACAGAACTGCCTTACTTATATAATGGTAGCCTGAATTTAAAATTCGCTGAAAATGAAATACTCATTTTACAAACCTGATTAGGTTAGTAGCAAAATCGTGCAACTAGGAATCCATTCTATCTATATTTTAAATATCATAATAATAAAATGCCATAAAACGAGATATTTAGGAATGCTTTGGAATTTAGAGCCTTGTATCTAAAATTCCCTATTAGGAATACCACGCTGTCATTTTAAAAAATGCTGCCAAAATCCAAAATTAAGCTTTGCAAAGCTCATCAAATTTATAAAATAATTTGCAGTTAATAAATATTTCATATATGATGCCTCTTTTCCGTGGGGCAGCCATTTTTATAATGCTAGGGTATAGGGCTGGGGATTTAACTTCAGAATTTATCTACTAATTTGTTCTTCTTGTAAATTTTATCGAGAAAACATATTTATTATAATTCTCCCCATTCATGGAAAACTTTAAAAAATGAATTAAACTCCGTAAACATATTAGTAAATAAACAAGTCATATTTTTTGGCATAAAACTTCATTTTTCCCTAACAGCAAATTGAATAATGCTTTCCTTAGGCGCAGAAAGTATGAAAAAATATATTTAGTAAACAAAAAATTCTGCAATTCAAATTTAAGAAATCTATATTCTTATCTCTCTTTATAACTATGTAATATAAGTTTTCAGGGAGTATTCAGAAGCATCTTAGGATGAGTGTTAACTAATTATCCTCGGTCAGGGTGAGTTACCTGGATAAGGTTTTTTTCCGGGGGGTTCCTTATCCTTCAAGACAAATGTCGGGTAACCATAAGCTCCATGGACCCTGGTCTCACTTAGGCATCATTTTACGCAACTCATTTACCGTCCGATATGACTTAACGTTGGAGGACGTAGATACCAAAAAAAAAAAAAAAAAAAAAAGAACTGAATTTTGTTATTTGCTTTTTTATGTACTATTTCCAATCATTTAATAAAGAAACGTAGCTATTAAAGTAAAGAGCCTTGACTTGTTATTTTCTTCAGCGTTAATAATAATAATAACAATTCAATTCATTGGCAGTGAGAGAGAAAATATATATTTGAGAAAGATGATAGTAAACTCCGGCAAGTTTGCCTCTCTCTCTCTTTTTCGTGTTAAAATGGTATGGTTCTTTACTGAACCTTGCAAAATAATTGATTTAAAGTAGCACAGATGTTTCATAAAAGTTTTCCTCACATACACCTTATTGCGAACCAAACATATGAAATGCAGGAAATTATCCAGTAATATACTAACTAGAGACGAATTCCATTCCGAAACTCAAAAATTTGTTCGTCCAGTATTCTTTCAGTATAAACAATATCTACTTCTTACTTTCACATAATAAATGTAACTAAAACTGGATTATTCCCAAACAGCAAAATTAGAGTTGCGTTCAAAATTTTATATATAACTACAAAACTTGTTCCAAGCTGTAAGACGTTACACACAGTGCCATCTACGTCTGGCAGCCTGTATTCAATGAAATCGTGGTACCACCTGGCGGACGACCCGTATAATTTGAATAAAATCAATACATCTTCATGACCGAAAGTTAATATACTCACAATGCATTCCCAAGCCACTTGCTTACTAAGGTTTATTCACTTCTGCTTCTACAGATACGCAACGGCGGTGGACTTTTCCCGTGTGGCTTACAAACAAAGAAAATGAAAAAGATTCAGCCATTTAATAATTAAACTTTGACGATGTATAATGAACAATAAATGTGTATCGGCT